>VYXC01011375.1:51266-111576 GCA_013397175.1 Platysteira castanea
AAATATTAAAATATATAATATATTAATATATTATATAGAAATCATTTATAATTTATAATTAATTTTTATATATCTATGCTATACCTACATATATACCAATACTGGGTGCAGTATTGGATCTCTAATTGTGGGAAACCCTTGGGAACGGGTCCTAGAGATTCCAGGATTTGGGGCTGGAGAAGAGCAAGGATGTGAGGTTTGTTTCCTGTTCCTCTGTTGTTCTGTTTGTTCCCAGCCGCTTTCCCCACCTGCCCTGGGGAATTTGGGATCCTGCTGGTCCCAGCACAAGCTCCTGGCTGCCAACAGCTCACCCTCAGAGCAGGGACCACAAAATCTCCCAGACCTGAGGGTGCCAAGGCACATTCCAGGCAAAATCAAATTTAATTAACTGTAAATATTCTATGCGCTCCAAGTAAAATCAGATTTTCAAGATTAGGTTTCCCCAGGCTGTAACAGCTTCATCCTCTAAACCCATAACCCAGGGAAATGACTGATTCTTCAGGGAGGAGCTGGGCAGGGTACGGCGAGGAAACATCCCCCTGGAGAGGGACAGGGAGACTCCAGCTCGGAGCTCAGTGAGTTGGACAGGGCTGTGGGAGGGGTCAGTGTCACAGCTGGGGGATCTGCACTTATGTCCCAGCTCAATGCTGGCCCCTGGGCGAGTGAGGGGCATGCAGGGGGGGAAGGAGGCTGCTGGGGCTGTGCAGGGGGTGACAGCCACGCGGAGGGGACAGAAGCTGCCGGGCCACGGATGCAGCTCAGCAGGGATTTGGCACCGCTGGGAGAGGGTCAGGAAGGGCAAATGAGTGAAGCTGCCGTGTCCCCGCGCTGGCACAGAGAGGCAGCAGGGGGGGTTATTTGGGCCAGGCAGTTCCCAGCGGGCCCCGGTCATGCCAGCCCCTCTCACCTCGGTCGCTCTGGCAGGACGGGTGGTGCCCGTCCAGCTCCCGCAGCAGCGCCCGCACCCGCCGCAGGATGTCCGACTCCACCTCTGCAAGGGACAACGGGGACGTGAGCCAGGCCAGCACCCCCGGAGGGGAGACAGCCCCTGGAGGGGGACATGGGGACAGAACCTTCCCCACAGCCCTCAGAGTGCGGGTGAGTCGCCATGGAAACAACAGAGCTGTCCCCAAGGCCACCGGAGCGGGTCGGAAATGCTACCCCACAGACTGATGGCCCTGGAGCCCCAGCAGGGACGTGTGGCAGAGGAGCTCTGCCGAGGACAGCTCATGCTTGAGCCGTGCAGGACTTTCCTCTCCCCCTGGTCAATAACAAATCACACACCAAATATAGAAATGACTAAAATGAACCCAGAACCCGGCACGGGGGAGGAGCAGAAGCCCCTCAGCACTGGGCACTGCCTGGATTGAGCTGCTTTAAAACTCAAATATGTTGTGTCAGATCGGAGCACCCCACACTCAGCAAAACTTTTGGCTGCCCCTGCGTTGCTTGGTGCCTCATTTCCCATCTTCCAGCAGCACCTGCCAACACCTCGAAAAGCATCCCGGTGTTTGAACAGAGGGAAATCGAGGTGTGAGAGGTGGGTGAGGGTTCATCAGGACCCCACTCCCCAGCCCCCCGTGGCTCAGCATCACCCACCTGAGCTTTCCATGGCCAGGCTGAGGCTGCAGCACGTGGGGGCACTGCACAAAGCTCCTCACTCCACACGGGCATGGCCTCAGATCCGGGATCGTGCCTGCAGAAAATGAGGACAGACTTGGCTCAGGTGGGGGTGGAGATCAGGGACAGCCTGGACCTTGCGGGGAGCACAAAGTCACCAGAACCCCCTGGACCGCCCCTGGGGCAGAGGCAGAGCCCTAGGGGTGAGCACAGGCTGTGTTTGGGGCAGAAAGCACCAGCTCAAAGCTGAGCCCATCGGAATATTTGGCCTCCAAAGCCTACTGCAGCAAGGAGCTCCCCAGGGATGAGCAGCAGCATCCCCAAGAAGGGCAGGATCGGGATCCTCATCCTCCTAGGATTTAAGAACTGTTCAATTTAAACCAAACTGAGTCTGAAATGCAAGGTTCATCTAGGAATAAAGAGGGGGAAAGCCTGAATTTCCATGATTTAAGATTTTTTTTCTTTCTATTTAATTTGAACACCCTTTCCAGCTCCTTCACCAGGATCCTGACCAGGACACAGCTGGTGGTGGGATTCTGGTCGATTTTCTTATGCAGGGTCCATCGCAGCATTCCTGAGGTGTGAGAGTCAGGAAAGATCACCAAGGGAGGGATCAGGGTGAGGTTTCACAGGGGAATCAGGGACCTGAGCACTGAAGCTGCAAAAATCCGCCCTGGGATGCTACTCTGGCACCACTGAGAGCTAAACCAGGCTCTTCTGCCCTCTGCTTCCACCTCTGACTCTCTGCAAGGGCCAGGCCAGCCCCTGCCTTGGGTCTGGGTGCAGCACTGATATACCAATATATATATTACATACCAATTTTTTATTTATTTATTTATTTATTTATTTATATCTACATATACACACACATATATACATAAAATATTAAAATATATAATATATTAATATATTATATAGAAATCATTTATAATTTATAATTAATTTTTATATATCTATGCTATACCTACATATATACCAATACTGGGTGCAGTATTGGATCTCTAATTGTGGGAAACCCTTGGGAACGGGTCCTAGAGATTCCAGGATTTGGGGCTGGAGAAGAGCAAGGATGTGAGGTTTGTTTCCTGTTCCTCTGTTGTTCTGTTTGTTCCCAGCCGCTTTCCCCACCTGCCCTGGGGAATTTGGGATCCTGCTGGTCCCAGCACAAGCTCCTGGCTGCCAACAGCTCACCCTCAGAGCAGGGACCACAAAATCTCCCAGACCTGAGGGTGCCAAGGCACATTCCAGGCAAAATCAAATTTAATTAACTGTAAATATTCTATGCGCTCCAAGTAAAATCAGATTTTCAAGATTAGGTTTCCCCAGGCTGTAACAGCTTCATCCTCTAAACCCATAACCCAGGGAAATGACTGATTCTTCAGGGAGGAGCTGGGCAGGGTACGGCGAGGAAACATCCCCCTGGAGAGGGACAGGGAGACTCCAGCTCGGAGCTCAGTGAGTTGGACAGGGCTGTGGGAGGGGTCAGTGTCACAGCTGGGGGATCTGCACTTATGTCCCAGCTCAATGCTGGCCCCTGGGCGAGTGAGGGGCATGCAGGGGGGGAAGGAGGCTGCTGGGGCTGTGCAGGGGGTGACAGCCACGCGGAGGGGACAGAAGCTGCCGGGCCACGGATGCAGCTCAGCAGGGATTTGGCACCGCTGGGAGAGGGTCAGGAAGGGCAAATGAGTGAAGCTGCCGTGTCCCCGCGCTGGCACAGAGAGGCAGCAGGGGGGGTTATTTGGGCCAGGCAGTTCCCAGCGGACCCCGGTCATGCCAGCCCCTCTCACCTCGGTCGCTCTGGCAGGACGGGTGGTGCCCGTCCAGCTCCCGCAGCAGCGCCCGCACCCGCCGCAGGATGTCCGACTCCACCTCTGCAAGGGACAACGGGGACGTGAGCCAGGCCAGCACCCCCGGAGGGGAGACAGCCCCTGGAGGGGGACATGGGGACAGAACCTTCCCCACAGCCCTCAGAGTGCGGGTGAGTCGCCATGGAAACAACAGAGCTGTCCCCAAGGCCACCGGAGCGGGTCGGAAATGCTACCCCACAGACTGATGGCCCTGGAGCCCCAGCAGGGACGTGTGGCAGAGGAGCTCTGCCGAGGACAGCTCATGCTTGAGCCGTGCAGGACTTTCCTCTCCCCCTGGTCAATAACAAATCACACACCAAATATAGAAATGACTAAAATGAACCCAGAACCCGGCACGGGGGAGGAGCAGAAGCCCCTCAGCACTGGGCACTGCCTGGATTGAGCTGCTTTAAAACTCAAATATGTTGTGTCAGATCGGAGCACCCCACACTCAGCAAAACTTTTGGCTGCCCCTGCGTTGCTTGGTGCCTCATTTCCCATCTTCCAGCAGCACCTGCCAACACCTCGAAAAGCATCCCGGTGTTTGAACAGAGGGAAATCGAGGTGTGAGAGGTGGGTGAGGGTTCATCAGGACCCCACTCCCCAGCCCCCCGTGGCTCAGCATCACCCACCTGAGCTTTCCATGGCCAGGCTGAGGCTGCAGCACGTGGGGGCACTGCACAAAGCTCCTCACTCCACACGGGCATGGCCTCAGATCCGGGATCGTGCCTGCAGAAAATGAGGACAGACTTGGCTCAGGTGGGGGTGGAGATCAGGGACAGCCTGGACCTTGCGGGGAGCACAAAGTCACCAGAACCCCCTGGACCGCCCCTGGGGCAGAGGCAGAGCCCTAGGGGTGAGCACAGGCTGTGTTTGGGGCAGAAAGCACCAGCTCAAAGCTGAGCCCATCGGAATATTTGGCCTCCAAAGCCTACTGCAGCAAGGAGCTCCCCAGGGATGAGCAGCAGCATCCCCAAGAAGGGCAGGATCGGGATCCTCATCCTCCTAGGATTTAAGAACTGTTCAATTTAAACCAAACTGAGTCTGAAATGCAAGGTTCATCTAGGAATAAAGAGGGGGAAAGCCTGAATTTCCATGATTTAAGATTTTTTTTCTTTCTATTTAATTTGAAGACTTAGGGCCAAACCCCACCCGGGTGGTTCCTAAATCTGTAAATCTCCATCACCAAACCCAACCACTCTGCAGCTGCAGGAGCAGGAGGACGGACACGTGTGGGATTGTCCCTGCCGTGCAGCACCCGAGCCCCTGAGCATCCTGCTCACAGCAGCTCCCAGACACTCCTCAAAGGTTTCATTTAACAACCGGGAACGGGATGTGCCCGCTGGAATGTCAGTCTGGGACACAGGAGAACATCAATTAACCCTCCTCATTTCCAGACTCACAGATCTCCACTGGAATCCCTGGCTGCAGAAGGACAGGGAATGGTTCTCCCAGTCCCTGCCGTGCACAAGGCACCAAATGCCAACAGCAGCGTGACACGGGGAGGAGATGCTGGCATTGCCGCTCCCAGAATTAAAGCTCCTGCTGGGAAAGCACCGGGCCCCTGAAGCCACGGGAGACCCCTGGGCTCTGCCCCCGGGGGCTGCGTCCCGGGCTCCTCTCGGCTGCGCTGCCAGAGGAAGCAGCTGCTGAATGGAGCTAAAGGTGTCGGTGGCTTCCCACATCCGCACCCTCCTGGCAGTGCGGGGGAGGGCGCTGCTGGCCATGGCCCGCCAGAGCTTCCAAATTTAGCAAAGACCAAGGTGAGCTCCTCCCGCCTGAGAAACTTCAGCTGTCGATTCACCTGTGTGCTTCAAAAGGGCTCCTCTTCCTCCCTGGCAGCAAAGAGCAGCTGAGGCTGAACCCACGGTGCACGTACATGCTCACAGTGCTTGGGTCTTCAGGGAAAATTCAACATAAAGTGACAAAACCTGGTCCTCAGCACGTTCAGAACCAGTCACGCTGTCCGGGGGAGGACAGGCAGGTGTAGGGGAGAAGAGGATGAAAGGACATGCACAGGAACAGGCTCTGAGGAAGACTGGGGTCAGTCAGGGTCCTGCCAGGCTCCAGCCACTGCTTCTCCCTCGGCCGTGAGCAGCACAGGAACCCGAATGAGCAGAAATTCCCCCTCTTTTCCCTGGGATGTTTTCTGCCTGCTGTGCCCCATGAGGGTGAGGGTACCAGACCCTCAGCAGCAACTGTGCCCTATCCTGGATCCCAGCAAGGCAGGCAGGGATGCTGCCGGCCCAGAGGGAGGGACAGACTCCGGAGAGCTTCTCTGTCTGCCATAGCTCTCCTGAAAGGATCCCTGGCATGAGGAAGGGGAATCATCCTAATTTCTGGGGATGGGCCCTGCACTGGTCCCAGTGCCTGCTGGACTCAGCCTCTTTACCTGGGAACCGCTTCCAGCTCCCCAGACGGCTGGGAAAGGTACCCTGATCCATACCGGCAGGGTTTCTCTGTTCTGTTCCCCTCCTCCCCCTGGATCTCCTCCCTCCCCTGCAGCAGATACGAGGCATAGCTCATCCCATAACCCGGTATTTTGCTGTCTGCCAGCTCAGCAAGACCAGAGCCTTCTCTGCATTCATCCCACTTCTTTGCAGAGCTGCAAATCTCCACTTCCTCTCTGCAATTCTTGAAATACCCATGGCATCAGCTGTATTTTATTCCTTTTGCAGGGAGAAAAATGAAAAAAGAAGGGCAAGAAGAGAAGTTCCATTTCTCCCTTCAGGTTTCGATAATTCTGAGATTCATAGTGTAAAAACCCTTAGTGACCCAAAGCCACCTTCCCTAATAGTTTGGGGCAGTTACGGGGAACACCTGGGTCTATCCTTAAAAGTGAAGGATTTGGCAGTGAAAGTGCAGCTCACCCTGGGCACTGGCAGATAAATCCATGGGTGAAGGGAATTGCAGGGTTAAAGGGAACTGCAAGACTAAAGGGAGTCCTCCTATTCCAAGCTACAGGTGCTGGAGACAGTGAGAGCTCCTCAGCCCCTCCTGTGCAGGGCAGAGGGGACCCAGGGTGGGGAGCAGTTTGCCCCACTGCTCTATCTCAGCCCAGCTAATCCAAGGTGAAGTTCTGTCCCATTTTGGGATTCTCCAGCCCCTGCCTCCCCTCACCTCTGCATCCTCCCCCTGCTCATCCCACTGAAGCTCCTTCCTCCTAAGCAGGGATCCCTGTTTGCTCAGGGCCAGGTGTGCACAAGGAAATTGTCACCTCCCTCCAGGGCTGTCACTTCCTTAATCCTTACAGGCAGGGAGGAACACTGGGCACAGCACCCCGAGTGCTGGGGACACCACCCTGAGTCCTTCTCTGAGGGCCGATCACGAGCAGGACAGGCATCAAGGACATTGTCACCAGGTGGGTCCCAGCAGCACAAACATTGCCCTGTTGGCTTTTGGGTGTGTCTGGAGGGTCCTGGGCACCAGCAGGCACAGCCAGCAGGTCACTGTCCCTGTAGGGTCATCAGTCCCCACACAGAGCCCAGGCTGGGCTGCTCCTTGTCCCCCATGAAGGAGGATCCACGTTCACTCACCCGTATTAGGAACCACTGGAGGAACAGCTCAGCAGGAGCTGTTCCTCCAGCAGGAAAGCACAGCCCTGGCCCCACAAAAGGTTATTTCCCTCTCAGCCCAGTGGCAGGGGTTGAAGCTCAGCCCTTTGTGAGGCCACTGTGGTGAGACTGAAAATCCCACACAGAGGGATGGGGACGTGTCCATCCGGGTGAGTCACTTCAGCCCATCCCCTGGAAATGTGGGGCTTCACAGCACCCCCAAAGCCCCCCTGCTCTGCCTTACAGCTTACACTAGTGGAAATCACCAAACCCCAAACCCCCCCCTACCAGATGAGACGCAAGAGGCACAGAAATAGCTGAAGCGAGGCAGAAATAGCTGAAACCACGAAAGAAAACCTAATCCCAAACCCTGCAGAGGTGGGAGCTGGGCTGGCAGCAAATCGGGCTCCTCTGGGAAGCTCCAGCGTGTCCAGTGATCCTCTCTGCTCCCGGCACATGCTGCTGTGGATCCCAAATGCCACCACCTGGAGCTGTGCTGGCACAGCAGTCTGGAGATGTCCCTGTCCCCCTCCCCATCTGCCCAAGGACAGCGGTGCCACAGCAGGACACGGAGCACATCCCCTCGCATTCTCCCGGTTATATTTTTGCATCCCAAAACCATCTCCCCGCGCCTCTGCAGCCCAGGATTAGTTACAAACCTACCGCCCAGGCACGGCTGAGCTTTCCCGGGGCTGTTTATCATCTCCACCACAGAGAGAGAAACCGGCGCCTCGCACCAGCACAGGAGAGCGGCTCTGCCCCCTCCCCGACCCACCGCAGTCACCGCCCCGACCCCGGCCCTTCCCACCCAGCCGCAGCCGCCTGGAGCAGGGAAGGACCGCACAGATACCATCATCGGCAGCGAGGGGCGAGCGGGCAGCGCCGGAGCGTCCTGGGGGAGCCGCGGGGAGCGCTCAGCCCGAGGGGACACACGAGCACGCGGGCTCAGGTAGTGCCGTCATGGGATGACAAACGTCCTGGGGACAGCCCAAATTCGCCACCCCCTCGTGCCGCCCTCCCCCGTCTGCCCGCGGTTCCTGCGGGCGAGGCTGGTTCTGAAAGCGGTGCATCAGAGCCTGGCACAGCCCCGGGCACCCGCCCAGCCCGGGCTGCCTCCTGCCTGGCACGGCACGGCATGGGACGGGAGCCGGAAGAGATGTGGGAGCTGAGGGGACGTGTCCCTCAGGCCACGCTGAGGATCTGACATTGCATTCTCTGGGCTGCTCTGAACTGCAGCTGGCTGCTCCCAAACACAGAGAAACGGCTCCAGCAGCATCCCTGGCATCCCTTAATCCTTTACACCCCTTAATCCTTTACACCCCTGACACCTCTTAATCCCTTACATCCTCACCCCAGACCAGGCTGGAGCTGCAGGTGACCCCACCAGAGGCAGGTGGTGCATCCTGTTTGCTCCCTCCTCTTAGACTCCATCCATCTGCCAGTGCAGCATCCACTGTTTCTGGCCTGGATCCCGACCTCCAGCACAGCTGCACAGGTAGGGAAGCAGGACAAAGGCACTTTCCAGCCTCCAGCCCTCCTGGCTGTGCAGGCAGCAGCAGCTCAAGCCTCACTGAGGACCCTGACCAAGGATAAACAGCGAGGGCAGGC
Source organism: Platysteira castanea (assembly GCA_013397175.1). Classification (NCBI taxonomy): domain Eukaryota; kingdom Metazoa; phylum Chordata; class Aves; order Passeriformes; genus Platysteira; species Platysteira castanea. Next base: position 59,896 of record VYXC01011375.1, read on the forward strand.
TCTGCTCTTCTCCCTCCCATCGGCTCCAATGGGGAGCTCCGAGGGGCCTCAGTTCAAACGAAAACCGGGCAAAACTTTGGGTATGAGGCTCAAACCCCACAGAAAGGTCCTCTGCCTCATTTCTGACCCCTTTGGACACACTGCTGGACCAGACAGACCGACAGGAGAGCTGGGAACCCCATGTGCTCAGCCCCAGCCTAAGCCACCTCCTGCTCTGGTTTCCAGTTTTAACTCCAGCCCTGGCAGGGCTCTCGTTCCAGACAGCTCTGAGATGAAAGCAGCTGCTCTCCTTCGGGCTCTTACTGCCAAGGAAGAGCATCTTGAGCCCAGACTCTGCTTTCCAGGATCACTTTGAAGCTCCATTTGCCTGCTGGCTGCTCTGGGAAGGCACGGCCCTGCCAGGGGAGTCCTGCCCATGGAGGGGAGAGCAAGGACGGCTCTTGCGGCCAGTTCAGTAACGAAAACCCTGCACTGGCCCTGCAGTGGGTGTCCCTCAGCTCTGCATGAGCCCCCGGGCCTTTGCTGAAGTGTGGAAGTCCAGCAGCTTCCTGGACACCACCGACTGTTTGGACACTTCCTTGCCAGCATCAGATTTCATTCTTCCTAAGGAAAGGAACGAGTTTTCCGGAAACAGCAGCTTTTCAGATTTAGCATCTCTTTCCATCCCCAGAGCCAACTGTGGGAAAACAATCAGAGGGAAAGAATACGTGTGATTTCAAATCCACTGCTAGGACTGTGCTCACAAACAGCCCAGGCAAGCACTGCCCACCTGAGGGGAAATAAAAGCAGGGAGAGCTCAGACTTTCAAATGTGGCCAACCTGGGAGAGGCCAGGCTGCTTTCCTGGGGTGGGAGGGGCTGTGGGGTGACACCGCTGTTCCTGGCCTCCCTCCAGACCCATTCTCTGGGCATTCCCTCCCCTGGACAGGACTGGCACCAGCACAGTCACTGGGACAGCCCTGCACTGTCACAGACATCTCTGTGTCACCAGCTGGGAGAGCAGCTCTGTGCTAGCAGCAAATCCTGATGGAATCATGGAATCACGGAACGGTTTGGGTTGGGAGGGACCTTAAAGCTCTTCCAATGCCACCCCTGCCATGGGCAGGGACACCTTCCACTGTCCTAGGGTGCTCCAAGCCCCGGCCAACCCTCTCTTGGCACCGTGGGGACAGAGTGATGTGACAGCTGCAGCAGGGAGGGCACACAAGCAGCTGAGCAAGGAAGGGATGAGGGTTTAGGGTTGCACCAGGACAAGGAGGTCAGTAACGGGATTTAGTTACAGGGCACAGGCACCAACAGCCCCCTCTGCTTTCAGCAGCACCCCGAAACTCCAGTCTGGCCTGGAGAACCACAGCAGGGACTCACCTGCAATCAAACCCTTCCAGCACAGATCTCTGACAGCAGCTCCCCTGCCCCAGTCACGTTCGAGGGTTGATGCCGCCTTCGAGGCGTCATACCTCAGCACAGAGATGTGACTCAGCCTCCAGAGCAGCCAGGAACAGCAGCACCACCCAGCAAAGCCTGAAAGCAGTGGGAAAGCAGCTCCTGAGAGCCCCAGGACTGGGTGGGAGCTGTGCCAGCCTGAGGAGGGCTGGAAATGACCAAATCAAGGCTCCTCTGGGGTCAGCGCTGTCCCAAGCACTCGGAGCAGATGAGTCCAAAGCAAAATCAGAGTTTGGGTGCTGGGGAGGGCTCCTGCCCTCATCCCACCACATCCAGTGGATGAAAGGTCACTGTGGCCATCACCGCCACAGCTGTGCCCACCCCACTGTCACAGGGTGGGGGGAGGTAGGAACCTGGATCCGCCTGAGCTGGGGCATAGGGCCCTTCCAGGGGCCGCACACAGGCTGTACATGTCCCCTGTCAGCCCTGCAGTGACACCACATCACAGCAGGACTGCTTGGAGGTCACAGGAGCCCAGGGGAAACCCTCTGACCTAAACAGAGATTGTGGGAGCTGCTCCAGAGGGGATAAAGCAGGTTGGGGCCTGAGCAGGAGCAGTCACAGCCCTCCCACGAGCAGGGATTCCCTCATTTTGAGGCAAAATAAGGAAGCAGAGTTTGTGTCACAGAATAACCTGGGCACATAGTCCCACAAGGTCCAGGGAACTCCAATAAAACCACTGCTGGCTGCCTGTGCCATCTCAGCAAGACCAAGACAAGTCTGTGTGATACTCAGACGTGATAAATCAGTCCTGGAAGCCCAGAGAAATTTGTTCCTGTGTTCCAGGTTAGTCAAGAGGAGAAATCCCAGAATCCCATAATCGTTTAGGTTGGAAAAGACCTCCAGGATCACCAAGTCAAAATTTTAAGTGGAAGACAGAAAGGAAAAAGAGCTGCTGAACTGCAAGGATGCTTGGAGATTTCACGTGGCAGGGAACAGCATCCCGGGGAGGTGGATGATTGCGATGAGGTGGCTCTAACCAGCCAGAGGATGCTGAGGGAATCACTCGGGGCAGGAGAACAAAGCCCTGCCTGCTGCAGAGCTGGCTCACGTGAATTTGTTTGCAGCTCGGCCCCGAGCACGCAGCTTTTGCTTCCTTTCTGGACGGGGCCCTGCTCCCTGCTCGTTATCGCCGCTGCCATCGCTCTTTATTGCCCTGTCACCGCTGCTTGGGGCCCCAGGGGACAGCCGGGGCGGCGGACCAAGGGCAGGGGAGCCGGGCAGCCACACGACCGCACAAACAGCCGGTACCGGAATGCGCGTCACCCCCGGCCGTGCCAAAATCCCCAGCACAGCTCCCCGGGCACCGGGAGCTGGGACAGAGAGCCCCGGGGGTGGCCCTGGGCAGGTGACTGTCCCTCGCAGCTGGGACTTGTTCCACACAGAGCAGAGCGAACCAGCACGGGCTGGTGCTGCAGTAGCCCCCGGATGGGGTGGAACAGCCCCAGCCGCGGGGTGTGCGGGGTGGCCGAGGGCCCGGCACGGGGCCGGAGCAGCAACGACACCAAAGCCGCCTGTGTCCCCACGGCAAAGTCCACACGCTCCGGCCTAGGACAGGCTCCAGGGCAAACCCATCGCCCAGCAGGATCCCGCTCGCTGCCAGGGGGAGTTGGCACAAATATTCCTTTAGCAGCACATTCCTGATCTCCAGCACCAGCGCTGCTCCCTCCCCTGATTCTTCCTGGGAAAAGGAACCGCTCTGCCCCCATCCACGGCTTCCCAGGTGCTTTCACCCCCTGGCATTCAGCGCTCGTGCACGCGGTGCCGGTTTCTAAACAAAGCCCCTCCCGGCGACAGAGCAGCCTCGGGAGCAGCGGGGCAAACGGGAGAGGCTGAGCTGCAGGATTACCCGGGAGCCGGGAGCACCGCGCCTTCCGGGGCTCTTACCTTCCTCAGGGCGGGCACGGGGGGCCCAGGGAGTCACAGCCCCCTCCCCCCCCCCCGAGATCCCGGCCAGCTCGGGGGACACAGCAGGGTCCCGCAGGGGACATCGCGGGTCCGCCCTACCTGGGGAGGGGTCGCGGGTGCCGGCGGAGCCCCGGCGGCTCCCGGGCTCTGCAGCCGCTTCAGAGCGAACAGAGCAGAAAGGGAAGCGCGAGTTATTTCGAGACAACTTCCTCTTTCACAGAGAAGCCCCGCAGTGACAGCTGTCCCCATGTGGGTCTCTGTCGCCTGGCGCGCTCCGGACGGGCGGGAGCGGGGAAGGAGGCTCAGCCCTGCCCTGGATCCAATCCCCTCAAACCAGCGCCGCAGGTTGGGCTGCGCTGGGACGAGCCTGTGAGCCCTGGCACCGCCCCTGGCGCCGGCCCTGGCACTGGCACAGCCCCTGCTGTGCTGCCAACCATCCCAGACAGGGAAAATTCCTGCGCTGCTGCCGCCCGGCAAGGCAGAGCGAGCCTGGATCCTCGTACCTTCCAACAAACAGCGTTGCTCCGGGAGCCCAGGAGCCCATCCAAAGACTCTTTTCCAGCCGCCCGTTCTAGGCACGGTGTTTGTGCCTCTGCCAGCGCCTCCCGCCCGGAGCATCTCCCACATCTGCTTTCGCTCAGAGCCCCCGCGGCTGCCCCGGCAGCTCCTGCCTGCTGCCAGCTCGGGATGCAGCCCGGGCAGGGATGGCCGGCCCCTCTGGAATGCGTTCCCGGAGCAGTTTGACTCTGCCCTGACAGAGCCTGGAGCAGGTCTGGCCGTGCTGAGCAGGGTGTCATTGTCACGGCGTGTGATTCAGTGTCAGGAGAGCCGGGATGAGACCCAGGGGCCCCAGGTGCGGCTACTCGGGGCTGCCGGGCTCTGGCGGTGCCCTGGCGCTCGGTCCGGACCGGGATCTGTTTGCAGGGTGGGACAGCCCCGGGCTAGCACAGGGCAGCGGTGCGGGGACACAGCAAACTCAGCCCAAATATGGAGATGAGCGCTGCTCCTTGTGGGGTGTGGGGCAGGGTGGGATGAGCCCCCAGCCCAGCCAGCCTGGACAGCTGCGGGAGCCCTGCGTGCCCCTCGTGTGTGCCCCAGGCTCTGCCGGGCACAGTGCCCAGGACAGCCCCAGCCCAAGGGCCAACCTCTCCAGCCACGGCCAGAGCTGTCCCCACCTGTGGCCAGGGCCAAGCTGGATCAGCCCTCGACCCACTTCCTACCTAAAGCAGGGTCTGAGGTACCGGGTTTTGCTGGGGAAGTGGTTTGGGAAAGAAAATCCTTCTGGAGGGAGCGTGGGAACCGCAGCTGACGCTGCACCACTTCCCATTTCTTTCGCACGAGGAAAAGCCTTAGGTACCGCTCCGTACCTGGGCCCAGGTTAAAAATAACCTCCTTCCTTCCTGAGCGGGACAGAAAGGCAGCCGGAGGCAGCTCAGGCTGTCAGCGTCCCTCTCCGCCAGTTCCCTCTCGCTGCGCTGGTGCCAAGTCCCGCATCCCTTTCCCCAGCCCCGTCCGAGTCGCCCCGCGGGCAGGAAGGCTCCGGGAAGCAGCAGCGGCAATGAAAACATCCTCGTTTCCCCCGCCCCGTGCTCATTCACGGGCGCTCCCATTCATCAGGGACACGGACACGCAGCCCGGCCCCCGGGCACCCACGGCCAGCGCCTCGGGCAGGTGGGCACGGCCCGGACACACGCAGGATCCTGTTTGTCCCTGCCAGGGTCACAGCCAGCACCTTCAGGAGCCCGGGAGAAGGTTTGGGGCATCACTGCTCAGTAGTGCATTGTCCCACACCTGTCCCCCTGTCCTGATGCCACCTCTGTCTGTCCCTCCTCAGCAGGAGTTTCCCAGTGTGCAAGATCTGTGGCACGGGCCGGACCTGCCACACGCTTCTGTTTTCCATGCAAATTCCAGAGGGAACAGGGCAGGGCTGGGGGTGGGAGCCCCACACTTTGCATGGGAGGGGAAGGAGGGGCAGGGGCTCCCCCGCCCCTCCCCGGCGGGTGTGCTCTGGCTTTGCTGCGCTTTCAGGGCCGGGCTCTCCCACTTGCTCCCGGTTATTTTCACTCCTCCCCTCCCAGCTGGTCACTGCAGGCCCCGAGCCTTCACCATCCCCTAATTCTCCCTAGAACTGGACTCTGTCCCTCTGCACAGAAAAGGGAGAGGCCAGAGTGCTCCCTCAGACAGTGTCCGAGTGTCCACAGCACACACCCAGCACCCGCTCATTGCCACCAAGGGATCCCAATCCAAAAATCCATTTCATTAAAGGGTCCTGCTGGGATCCTTTAGCCTCACCCTACCCCTTCCCCTCTTGCCTTTTCTATCTCTGTCACGACAGCATTAACTCTCTCCTGCTGTGGGGCCGCATTTCCTTGTGGCAGCCCCTGGAAGGAGGTGGAAGGGTTTGGTTCCCCGTATTTTCTGATGCTATTGAACACCGAAACATGGCTGACAGAAACCCTCAGAGCAGCAAAGGGACCTGCCCAATCCCCCCCAGATAACATGAGCACCTGGCCACGGGGAGAGGAAGAGCCAGGTGTGGCCCTGCTCATACAAAGCCTTCAGTCAGAAGACTGAAAGAGAAGAAGGGGAGAACCAAACTGAAGCAGAGAAAGAACATCTTGTTTGGCAGGCTAGGGACAAAGCAGCTCTTTGTCCCTGCAAACGCTGTGCTCTGGGATTTACAGGTATTTTGGGAGCCCTGCCTGGTCAGTTCTGTTCATGGGTGGGGTGCAGAGAGGTTTTGAAGCAGTCGGAACCTTTCTCACGTGGAAAAACTCTGTCTCCTGAAATGATCTCCTGATAGTCCAAGGGCTGGAGCCCCTCTGCTCTGGAGCCAGGCTGGGAGAGCTGGGGGTGTTCAGACTGGAGAAGAGAAGGATCCAGGGAGACCTCAGAGTTCCTTCCAGGGCCTAAAGGAGCTCCAGGAGAGCTGGAGAGGGACTGGGGACAAGGGATGGAGATACGGGACATAGGGAATGGCTTCCCACTGCCAGAGGGCAGGGATGGATGGGATATTGGGAAGGAATTGCTCCCTGTGAGGGTGGGGAGGCCCTGGCACAGGGTGCCCAGAGCAGCTGTGGCTGCCCCTGGATCCCTGGCAGTGTCCAAGGCCAGGTTGGACAGGGCTTGGAGCAGCCTGGGACAGTGGAAGGTGTCCCTGCCCCGGGCAGGGATGGCACTGGATGGGCTTTAAGTCCCTTCCAACCCAAACCATCCTGTGATTCAATGAAACAGAAAAAGCTCACCTGAAGCACTAATTCCGGAGGGGGTTTCCAGCCTGGAGAGGCCCTTGCTGCCTGGGAAGGGGCTGTCCTGCCATGGGAGCAGCCACAGCTCTCTTTCTCTGGGGATCCTGCTGCCACCTGAACCCGTGCCAGCACTGGCAGCTCTTCGCCGAGGTCACACCACTTTGACACCTCCTGGTACTCACACTCCAGCCCCTCAGAGCCCCTCAGGTGCCACGAGCCCTGCCAGGGCTGTTGAGGTGACAGTGGCAGTGCCGGGGTGGCGGTGGCAGCGAGCGGGGCCGGGGCTGTTTCTCCTGCTCCTCCTCCTCTGACGTTCGGTTCCTATTTCGGCCAATGCCCCGCGCCCTCCCCTGCCAGGGGAGCTCGAACAGTTCCCTCCTGCCCTGGTTGCTGTTCAGGGATGCTTTGCTTTCCCCTGCTTTAATTTCCCATCATTCCGTGGCTGCTTTAATAACGAAGCTCGCCGGCAGCCGACGGTCCCAAGGGAGCAGAGATGTTTGGCCAAAGCAAACAGAGCTGTCTGAGCTCCTCTCCCATCCCGCTGGGAAAGCCCCCCTGGCAGGTGGCCAAACCCATCCCCGGGTGATTTCCTTACGGTTTGAGAGGGAATAGGTCACAAACCAAATACTGCTTTGATGCTGCAGCTCTGTTTTCTACCCTGGCCTCCAGCCCAGTTCTATTTTAATTCCAGCTCCAGCAAATATAGAAGATGAGGGGAGCTGGGCAGAGGGAAAGCCAAGCTGACAGCCAGAATTGAAGTTGCCTTTTTCATTTCTCTGAACTGAGTCACCTCCAACCCTTTTTTTTTTTTTTTGCCTTGAACAATATCATAATAATGAGGTAAAAGATGAAAACAATAAACCATGGAGTGTTCAAGTCTGCAGCATCTTAGAATGACTGTGCAGGTTCTACCTGTAGGTTAATCCCAGGTTACCCACCTGTGAGCAGGAGACTTGGGAGCACCTGAAGGAAAAAATCCTGGTGCTGTGGTGGGTGCTGGAGTTGTCTCGTGCCAATGACTTTTCCTGCTCCCAGATCAGCTCCTCTGGGGAGATTTGGAGCCTCCTCCCGTGCCTCCCACCCACCCAGGAATTCCTTGACCCAAATACTGCTCCTGTACTGGAAATAAATCAACTTCTAATATTTTACAATTACTTTAAAAGTTCTCTGCACAGTATTTTACAGATCAGCACAGACTTTACACAGAGGTTGCTGAGGCTACACAATGTACAAAAACGACCCCAAAGAACTCTGGAATTCTTTCATTTCCAGAAAGCATCAGAGGTCAAAACCTTTGCCAGGATTCTGAGTCCCTGGACTTTGTGCTTGGTTTTCTCTAGGGGATGGAAATTCTCTCCTCCAGGATTTCTGTAGGGCCAACTGAACCCAGAGGGATTGATGTCCCAGCAGGGATTTAGCCACAGATACCAAGATCCCAAAGAGCAATGTTTGACAGGATAAGGTGCTGCTTTAAAGCCCCAAACAAAAATAACCACCTGCCAAATTCCAGCCCCATTGGAGAGAGCACACCACAAACCAGTTTGGGAAGGGAAAAGTCAGTGAGAAAACCTTTTCCAAGTGCACGGAAAGAGCCACTAAAATCTGTTCCTGATCCCTTGAACCTGTTGGGCTTAAAATAGTGATGGAGAGGAGTGCCCGGGCACCCTGTCAGGAGGGGACAGCCCAGCAGGGCCTGGCAGTGCCGGGGGGTGCCTGCCAAAGATGGACACTGCTCCCTGCGCTTGGAAAAGATGGATGCTCCTGGAGCCACTGTGAGGCCAGGGAAGATGAATCCCTGCTGGGAGACCAACCTGGCTCTGCTCCCTGGTGGGGCCAGGGCTCCTGCTCAGGCCCAAGGGATGCTCCACCCCCATGAGCGGCTTTCCTTGGATCCCCAGGGCAGCTCCATCCTGGGGTGGTGGATTCAAGGAGGAGCAGGGAGTGCAGAGCTTTCAGGAGCGCAGGCACGTCTTGGATTTCCTCACTGGCAGGAGCTGCACCCGGAGTGCTGAGGACACCAGGGAGCACCTTGGGGACCACGGGGTTCACCCCTAAGCCCAGGCCAAGCTGCCCCCAACCATGGGACAGGGGGAGCAGAATGTGTCCAGCAGCCAGCAGAGCCAGGAGCAGAGTCAGGGGCATGGGAGGGATCCTCCAACACTTCCAGCAGGAATGTGGGGGAATCCAGCAGACAACCCTGATCCCCACTCCTCTGAGAAGCCCCCAGGAGCTTTGGCCCATTCCCTGGCAGACTGAACCTCAGGAGACACTGCTGCTGTGCCACCAGCCCTTGGGGACAGTGCTGAGAGCTCCCCAGGCCCTTTTTGCTGTTTTCTGGAGGATCAAGGGGCCCCCTGGACTGACCCCACTGCGGCTGAGCCCTGCAGCCCCCAGGCACATCCAGGGAACACAACCTTGGGATCAATTCCTCTGAGCCTGCAGCAGGCAATGAGCTCTTGTGCTGTCAGGATTGGTACAATCCCCGAAACCACCCAGAAACAGCCTGAGATTTTTCCAGTCTTATTTCTTTCCTCACAGGGTCATGTTACCCCCAAATAAACTCAAATATTGCACCTTTCTGTACCTATAGCCTTGCAGGGAGATGGAAGAGGTTGGAATCTTTGTCGGGGGGAGAATCTCAAATCCTGTTGTCACCTGCAGGTATCACTCGGTGGATTTGGTCCTGGGTCCTTCTCCAGCAAATGTGCCCCTACAAGTGGGTTTAAGGCAATCCTGGTGCTTTCCCCAGCGCCTCCCTCCCTGCTGGGAGTCCTGCACAGTTCCTGATGGATTTCCAGCAGCTACTGAGGGTTCAGCCCTGGGCTGGCTCTGGCACACAGTGCTGGTAGGAGGACACAAGCCCAGGGGCTGGAGAGGGAGAACAGCTTAGTGCTGAAATCCTGCAGGAATGAGGAATTCCTCTCCTGGATGTACAGAAAATACGTGGATCCATCCCCAGCTGGAATGGTCTATTGCCCTCAGTTCCCTGGGACACACCCAGCCCAAGCTGCGGGATCCCTGCTCTGCTTCCCTGCAGATCACCCGACCTCCAGGATTGAAGAGGAGCCTTGAGAAACCTGTCCCCATCCCAAAAAACTGTCCTGAGCATCCTCGGCCTGTACAGGTGAAATACCACCAGGACATGGGCTGGGTCACCTGCGATCCCCATGCACTGACAGATGCCTGACACCACTGAGCCAAAGATACTCCTTTTCCCAAATATCCTCCCATGAGCTCACCCTTCCCCCTGATCCCACCTGCACCCTTTACTGCCAGGGAATGTCCCTGTCCTTGCCCTGCCCTCCCACCCAGGCACTGGCATCTGCTGATTCACAGAGGGATACCCAGGAAACACCTTCCCCCCTTGCCAAGGAACCCCGAGAGACACCAGAGCACGATGATCCCATTTCCCAGGGAGGGGCTGAGCCTGGAGCAGGAGCAGCTCAGCCACCACACGGACACCACAGTGACTCCTCAGCTGCAGAAGGTCTCAGACAAGCAGGGCTGGGTGTCCTTTTCCTTCTCCTGAGCCCAGATTGGTGTGGGATGGAGCCTGGTCTGGAAGGACACGGCTCCCCTATGGCAGTGCCCCACTGAAGGTGGCAATGGGCAAGCACAGCAGGGAGTGGAACTCAGAGTCCTGGGCAGGCACGGGGGACCCTCGCAGGGCCAGGGGGTCGCTGTCCCTGGGCTTGTAGCAAACGGAGATCTCACACCTGCAGGGGACACAAGGACAGAACTTCTGAGGGAGGTGTGGGCTGAGAGCCCTCAGCGGCAGCGGGAATGGGGCTGGAACCCAGCGGGAATGGGACTGGGGCTGCAAACCCAGTGGGAATGGGAGTGGGGCTGCAAACCCAGCAGGAATCAGCCCAATCTTTAACAGGACTGGAGGTTGAGCACTGAGTTCAGAACTTTCAGCTGGCTCAGGCAGCATCACCCACCCAGAGCATTTGCAGAAATTCATCAGGGAAAATGAGAACTTCTGCATGCCCCAAGTTTCAGGAAGAGGGAAGAAGCTCCTTTAGCATTTCATGAACTCCACCAGCCCCCTGAGTTTCACAACAAACAAGTTAAACACTTCTCTTTGGGGTTATTTAAAATACAAGATGCCAAATATTTTTCTGTTGGAGGCAGCATCCCTTTGCAGAGTTCTGCTTGATCTGAGGATGGAATTACAATGGCTGTACATTTCTAAAACCCACAGGTCAAACCCACGGATTGATCTCTTGTTCTCATGGAAACTCCGTCACCTGGGGAGCCAGGCTGGTGCCCTGGGGACATCACTGATGGGTGAACAGTCCAATGAACAATTCCTGCTGTAGCCCATACTCTCCCATGAGGATCGTGAGGTCCCTCTGCAATGGGGATACCAAAGGAGGGGACAGCCCAAAGAAGGTTTAGAGGTTGGAGGCTCTGCTCAAGCACCCAGAGCTCTTCCAACACCTCCTTTATCTCCCATAACCTCTGGCTCCCAACTGCTCCTGCTGGAAGAGGAGTCTTTGGGGTTGAGGAGTTGACAGGGGACAACCCTTTAGACTGCGGGACATCCTGAAGGTAAATCCTGCTGGGATCTGAGCAGGAGCATCCATCCCAGCTGAGCTTGGGGCACAGATCCCCCACAGGGTCAGGACCCCATTCCCACTCACAGCTCCAGGCCAGGACAGGATGCACCACCCCAGGAGCTCTGGCTGCTGTTCCCACCTGGTTACACTCTGTAGGATCTTCTGCTCATCCTGGTCCAGGCACACAGCAAATGATGACTGGACCCCGATGATCTGGGCCTTGTCCACTTTGATCTGGGACACACTGATCTGCTGAGAGGAAAGGCTGGAGTGAGGGAGCTGCTGCCTCAGCACGGTCCCTGGGCTGGGCAGGGGAGCTGGGGGCAAGACTAGGGCCAGCAGCAAAGGGATCCCCCAACGACCTGCTCTCTCCAGCCCTGCTCCCCTCCCAGCTGGGCCAGGCCGCCCTTGTCTCCCTCAACATAAAGGCTCCAGTGATGCCTTAGGTTTTAATTTCTATATTTTTCAAATCCTGTACTGCTTAGTGTGTAGCTCTAAAGTTTCTTGTAGCTTGTTAGCTGCTCTCTTAGGCCAGATAGACATAACAAAGCCTCTCTGAGCTTGCTGTTCAAGGACACTCGGACTGTCCTAGGCCCAAAAGATGTAAACTAGGACCATGAAAGAGGTGGAGAAGTTGGAAAAAGCTAAAGTTTTAATTGGTGAATTTATGGTGATATGCAAATGGACCAAACCTATATCTGTGTCAAGAACTCGTGACCTGTCCTCCATCTTGGGTCCATTCTATGGAAGCAGCCTCTGGCTCCCCAGGGTGTACCTTGCAGGCCCTTCAAATAAATACCTACCCTTGTTCCCTTACTCTTGTCTAGTCTCTGTTTTTAGGTGGTTGGGAGAAGGCATCACCAGGACTGGAGTTACCTGATTGAAACTTTTCTTGGATTTGGAGTTCTGCCTCTTGACCACCTCAGTCACGGTTAGGTTGAGACATTCTGTCTTGGAGGCTGCAGCAGAAGGGAACTGCCATGAGCTGAGGCTATGCTGGGAACCCAGGGGGTCCCTTGCACCTCTCAAAGCATCCCAGAATCAGGGCTCCAGCAGGATCCCACTGCTGGGGGAATGCAGTGCAGTCCCAGCTGCCCTCCCCTTGTGCTGGACACATGGAAATCACCGGGGACACAGGGAAATGTCCTCTGGAATTCCAGCTGCTTTGCAAACACGGCAGGAGAGAACATTTAACCACCTTGGGCTGCAAACAGGTGAAAACCATTGCCCATCATTGTAAGGCAAGTCTGGCTTTCCCAGCGTGGCCTCTCCCGAGCCCACCTGGAGCCACCTCCTCACGCCTGGAATTGCAGTGACATCCTGTGGTCAAACGGGAAAACCAGAGGAGATCAGATTCCTCTTGGAAGGAAGGAGATCCATGGAGAGCTTTCTCCCCAGAGAGGAGCTGAGGATACCCCTGATGCAAACCCTGAACTAGAGCAGGAACATCCAACTCAACGTTCAGAGGGGGTGAGAAACCAACTCTTGATGGTTTTCTCCCAGGACTGGCTGCACGGCTCCATGGATGGACAGGGACAGGAGCGACAGTGTGGAGCTCCACGGAGCATGCAGGGATGTCTCCCTGTTTGGTACAACACCATTTCCTGATTATCCTGCTGAAAAACTTCTGCCAGGCACCAGGCACACGAGGAAAAAGGAACTAAACCCCATCAGTGTCCTCAGAATTGGATATTCCTGATGGCCAAACCAGCAGCTCTTAAACCAGAACAAACCAAATGCACACACACACCAAGAGCCTTGGAGCTTTTCAAAGGCTTGAAGTGTGATTAATTTGAAACCTGGTTAGGAAAAAGGCTTCTGAGGCCAAGGCAGGTGGCTGGGAGCTGTGTCTGAGCTGCAGGGAGGGAACCAGGCTGCAGCAGCAGCTCAGGAGGGGCCTGCTGACATCCTGCTCGGGTGCAGGACAAGCACCTGGCCCTTGGTCCTGCTTCATCTAACAAGTTTTACCTGTTGCTGCTCCTTGCTAAATAAGGGTTGTTCTGGAAAGCCACTCTCCAGTGACCATCCTGGTATTTGGGCCTTCCTAGCGTCATCCCTAGTGGATGATTTGCAGCTGGAGGCTTTAGGAGAGTGGGACATGACACATCCTTTGTCCCTGACATGGTACTAAGGATAGCCAAGGACTGGAACACGCCGCAGGGTACATCAGGCACCTCCCACGTGTCTCCTGCATTCACACCTCCCTCATTCGCTCCAGCCAGAATTCCACACTGTTTCCTTCCTCCAGTAGCACCTCCCACCCTTCCCCGGGCACAGCCCCCAGGACCCCAGTACCCACCGAGCTCCTCGTGCTTCCTGCAGGCCTTGCTGAGGTTGATGGACGTGCAGACCTTCTCCACGTCATTCCAGTGACTCCTGCCGCTGGCAGCTGTCTGCAGGGAGCAGCCAGAGCCCAGGGGAGAGAAGCACAGACCCACTCAGCTTGGAAAAGACCTTTAAGGTCAAGTCCAATCCTAAAACTAACCCTGCCAAGTCCAGCACTAAACTGTGTCCTTAAGCACCAACCCTACATCTTTTCAGCAGGGATGGTGACTCCACCACTACCCCGGACAGCCGTGCCAGGGCTGGAAAACCCTTTCGGTGAAGAAATATTTCCAATATCCAGTCTAAACTTCCTGTGGTGCAGCTCAAGGCCATTCCCTCTCCTCCTGTCCCTGTTCCCTGGGAGCAGAGCTCGATGCCCTCCAAATGCCCCCTCCTGTCAGGGAGTTGTGCAGACCCACAAGGTCCCCCTGAGCCTCCTCTTCTCCAGGCTGAGCTCCTTTCCCAGCTCCCTCAGCCGTCCCTGGGACTCCAGCCCCTTCTCCGGACATGCTCCAGCCCCTCAGCATACTCCTTGCCATGTGTCCCAGAGCTGTCCCCAGCACTGGAGGTGTCCCAGAAGTGCCAGCACACACCTTGCTGTACGCAATCTGTAGTGTCAGTGGGATTGCTTCCCTGTCTCCATCTATTCCCAGCCTTTTGCTGCCTGGACCTGCAGGGAACAGGAAGCAAATGTCACACGGGGGCTTTTCATCCCCAGCCTTCCCTGGCTGCTGGTACAGCAGCACACCCAGGAGCTGCAGAAAGAGGGAAAAGGGTTTGCTGAGCACAGCTGTGGGGCAAAAAGGAAAAAAAAAAAAAACAACAAAAAACCCAAAACAAACAAACAAACAAACAAACAAACAACGAGAGAGAAAAGGTGTCTTAAAAGATGCAAGAAGCAAAGAATCCAGAGAGGAATTACAACACAAAACCACTCTGCAGAACTGAGAGTGGCTCTGGCTGAGCTGGTGCAGAGGAGTCAGAGTTCCAGGGAAAACAGAGAGCAAACAAAGGCCACGGTGCTCCCCCTGCTCCTGTTTGTTCAGGCAGATTTCTGCTCACGTTAAATTAGCCCTGAAACACCGGGCCTGACACTTCCTAGCTGGTTTCTTCCCCCCTGGATAATTTTCTTGCAGCTGTGAAGTGGTGCCAGAGAAGCCACAAGGGGAAAACACTGGAGTCGGCACCGGCAGTGTCCCGAGCTGGAGGGAAGAGCTGTTTGCCCAAGCCTGATTTTGGCGGAGTAGTGGGGGGATACTTCACAGGGGGATATTTTCTGGGGGATGTTGGGGGGGACAAGTCGAACTCACACCAAAGAAGCTGGTTAAAGCCGTAGGGAACGTATTCGGATGCAGTTTTGGGGTTGGCCATGAGGTGTCTGTGTGAGCTGCACTTCAGAGCATCCTGTCCTGAGTACTCGCGAGGAACCACAGCCAGATGTTCCTGTCACTGCTTCTGCTCTCTTAATATCACTAGCGTTATAAATTCGTAACATAAAAATACATAAATTATATGCAGAAGGCTCCAAGCACACAGACAAACCTGGCTTTGCTCAGTAAAATAAGGAGAAGAAAACAGGGATTTTATAAATGCCACTTTTGGACAAAGCACAAAGACAAAGCAGTAAAAAGAAAAGATAAGAGCTGCATTTGGCAGGTGCTGATGAGAGGAAGGAAACGGGCTTGAAGGTGTTTTATTGTAAATCCATTCCAGAGTTAACAGCAGCACAATCAGGCAGTGCCATGGTTTCGCTCCTGAAGGGAATACAGAACTGGGGTGTTTCGCTCCCAAACCAGTGAGGAGCTGCCTGGATCCTCCCTCAGCCTGGCTCAGGCTCTTCCCGCAGCCCAGGCTCCCCCAGATCCTCCTTTCCTTCCCTCCCAGCCGTGGTTTCAGATCCCCAGGTCAGGGGGTGCAGAAGCAGCTACAGACCTGAGGCCTTGATGGCCCTGGTGGCTGCTGAGTGCCCCAGCTCCAGGGAGTGGATGAAGACCTCAGTCCTCTTCTCTCCCCCGATGAAGGTGAGCTGCCAGGGGGACAAGAGGGGACATGTCGGGGTGAGGGGACACGGCCATGCCAGGCAGCCTTCACCCCTCTCAGTCCTTTTCCCAGAAAATGGGTCAGTTTGGGAAAATCCTTCCATGTTTTCAAAGCACCTTTCAGCAGCTGCTTGGGATGGCACCTGCCTTTAGCTGGACTTTTGACTGCTTGAGCAGACCCCCAAACCAACCCAAACCCCTCGTGTTCACTTAAAACTCCACAGCCCACCAGAAAAAAAACCCACAATGAGCCAACAGCAGGGTCTGGGAATTGCTTTGGGAACACAGATCCCTGGAAGAGCAGCAGCTCTGCTCACCAAGCCCTGCTGCAGCTGGTCCTGAGCCACAGCCCCAAAAAGCAGGGGTTGCAGCCCCAAATTCAACCTTCCCCAGCACATCTGCCCCAGGCACACAGCAGGGTGTGGAAAACTCGCCCCATGGAGGGGCTCAGTTTGGGAAGCAGAGCTCTGGAGAGATTCCAGCAATGTGAAAAACCTAGCAGCACCAACAGACACTGCCTTGTGCCATGGGGAAAGGTACTGTGCTGGAAAACTGCTCGTGGTACTTCATGGTCTGGGCAGGACCTGGATGCCCTCAGACCCCGAGCCAGGAGCATCAGCCAGGGCACGAGAGGGGACTGAGTTCTGCCTCAGCAGCACACGGTGGCTGTGCCACAACCCCAGGGCTTCACAGGCAGCTCCTGACCACTGGCACAGGCAGAGTCACCCCCTTTTTCCCTCACCAGGCTGGGGCCGAGCCCTGTGCCCACCTCGGTCTGGTAGAGCTGCAGCAGCACGGGGCGCGTGGCAAAGCGGCAGTAGTACAGGATCATGTCTGCCAGGATGGGCAGCTGCTCCTGGGAGTCCTCCTGGGGCTCAGCCTCGGGCTTGGCACACTGCGGTGGCAGAACAGGTCAGAAGTGTGACGGGGCAGGTGGTACCTCCAGCCCACAGCCTCCCACCCCACTGGGGATGGAAAGGCTCCTGCTGACCACCAGGAGCCCCATGTCATCCCATGTCCATGCAGCACAGCAGAAGGTTCTCCAAACAGCTCCCCAGTTCCCTGGGCATGGGGCACGCCCCGCCCTGCCCGTGCCACACACGCACCTGGCACAGGACGCCCATGGGCAGGTTCATCAGCCCCAGGACGTTGCGCTCATACCAGGGGTCCAGCAGGCCGATGTAGTGGGAGATGTCGTTGGTGCTGCTCTCCATCCCAGCCAGGGAGGGGTCCTGAAACCAGACACTGGGGTCACCATGGGGTCCCCCTCAGCCTGCCTCACTTCACACAGCACCCCCGGGCCAAGCTGAGCCCCGGTGACCCCACAGAGAGGGGACACCCACCTGTGCCCGGGGCAGGGAGTCCCCCAGGGACGGCGAGGGGTGGTGATGCATCTGCGGGGTCGATGAGGCCGCGCAGCTCCTCTTCACGGGGACGTAGAAAAACTGCAGCCTGAAGTACCGTGTCAATGAGGGGCAGGAGCTCTCCTTGAGCCTGGGAGGTAGAGAGGCTGAGCAGAGCACCCCGGCGGGGCAAGNTCTCGGCGCGCCGCAGCGGCAGCGAGCACGGCCCCGGGCAGTCCCGCAGCTCCCGCCGCAACACCAGCTGGCTCTTGCTCTTGAGCAGTTTGTAGAGCCTGTTGGTCAGCGACTGCCGGCACTTGGGGGCCTTGTCCGCCTTCGGCTCCGTCCTGCCCGCCGTGTCCAGGGAGCTCTCGTCGCTGTCCTCGGCGTAGCCGCTGTCCATGCAGTCCTTCAGGCTGGACACGAACGACTTCAGGGACTTCCTGGAGACCACGGTCAGCTCCGAGATAGAGTCCTTGGAGGAGGTGAAAAGGGACACCCTCGAGGGCTTGGAGCTACCCTCGGACAGCACCGAGTGCACAGAGTCACTGGAGATGGCACAGAGCGGGGACAGCAGCGAGTCCTGCTCGGGGGAGCCACCGTCAGTCTCCACATCCTCCTCCTCCTCCTCTTCCTCCTCATCCTCCTCCTCGTTCTCTGAGGCCAGGGTCTCAGCAGCGCTGCACTCCTTGCTAAGGACATCGTTGAGGATGTCTGAAAGCAACCAGAGGCAGAAGGTGTCTCCAGCGAGCCACTGCAAATGCTCCAGACCACACCGCCACTCCTCACGGCCAAAGCTCTCCTCCATCCTGGTGTCAAACAAGGAGCTGNCCCGGCTCACCTGAGGTCGCTGTAGGCGCGGGCCACCTTGCCCGAGATGCGGTCGGAGCCGAACACCACGACGCGGAGCGTGGCCACCTTGGCGTCCTCGTCGTAGCTGAGGAAGGGGCGGCGGGGCAGCCCNGCGTAGCCGCTGTCCATGCAGTCCTTCAGGCTGGACACGAACGACTTCAGGGACTTCCTGGAGACCACGGTCAGCTCCGAGATAGAGTCCTTGGAGGAGGTGAAAAGGGACACCCTCGAGGGCTTGGAGCTACCCTCGGACAGCACCGAGTGCACAGAGTCACTGGAGATGGCACAGAGCGGGGACAGCAGCGAGTCCTGCTCGGGGGAGCCACCGTCAGTCTCCACATCCTCCTCCTCCTCCTCTTCCTCCTCATCCTCCTCTTCGTTCTCTGAGGCCAGGGTCTCAGCAGCGCTGCACTCCTTGCTAAGGACATCGTTGAGGATGTCTGAAAGCAACCAGAGGCAGAAGGTGTCTCCAGCGAGCCACTGCAAATGCTCCAGACCACACCGCCACTCCTCACGGCCAAAGCTCTCCTCCATCCTGGTGTCAAACAAGGAGCTGGAAACCTTCTCCCCAGTGTTTTTAGATTTCCACAAGAGGTTCCATTGCAATGCAAAGCAAGACATGTTTCTCTCCCCAAGGTTCCCAAAAGGTGAACTCCAGCTGGGCTTTTGCTTCCTTCCCACCCAGCTTTTACCACACCCTCATGCCTGACCCAGGTTTAACTGGAGGGCAGGAGCAAAGCCTTTGGCTGATCAAACTGACCCACCCTGGCTCCCTGTCAGGGCTGGACTTCACTGCAGAGCCTGGGCCAGAGCTCTGCTCCCGCTTGCTGAGGCCAGCGGGGAACAATCACGGAGCTTTCCCAGGAACAGACAAGGTTTTTCCAGGAATGGGGAAGAGGGAGACACCAGCTCAGCACAAGAGGAACCTTCTACTTCTCCAAAACTGCTGGGCACAGCAGAGCGCTCAGCAAAGGCCCCCTGACTCACCAAAGTTGTCCTGGTCCCAGCTGTAGGTGTAGCAGCGAGCAGGGGGCATGGGGATGGGGTGGAGCTTGTGGGGCTGGGCCTCACCTGGGGAGAGAGGAGGGACAGGAGTTCGTTTGCAGGCCACCCCTGCCAGCTCTCCTGGCCTGGGAGGTGCCATCCACCCCCTGAATGTTTTGGGCAGCCCAGGCCATGCTGCTGTCCTTAGCCCCAAGCACGTGCAACTGGGAGGAGGGGACACTTCACACCTTCACGAGCCACCGGATGTCACAGCTACCATCTGATTTAATGCTTTTATCTCACCCCTAAGTTGTTCAAAGGCTGGACAATTCACTTTGTTGCTGTTTTAATGAAAGCGTTTGTGGCTCACAGTGTGGTTGTTAAACAGGACCTGGGTCGGTGCTTTTTCACTGCAGTTGTTGCACTCGGCTGGGACTCTGCAAAACCACTCCCCACTGCTGCTGCTGCAGGGGCTGAGCTGGCAGCACACCCTGGGGAAGAGAGGGATGGGGGGATCCTCACCTGTGATGACAGGAAAGGAGGCGGCCCTGGCGATGTCGCGCAGCACGGCCTGGAGCCGCTCCCGGGCCAGCGCGGGGTCGCTACTGGCGGCTGCCGCCTCCTGTGCATCAGCAGCACTGGCGTAGAGCTCCGAGAGCTCCTCCAGGGGCTTGGACTGTGGAGCAGAGCCAGGGGAAGACATTCAGGGGGTCCCTTCACTCGGGCAACACACAGGCAGCATCACTAACGGGGTGACTCTCCCCTCCACTATCCCCTCCCCCTTCAAATCCCCCAAAACTTTTCCAAAGAGAATCAAAATGTTGTTGAAAACACCCCAGGGGATTTCTTCAAGATTTTTTGCCTCTGCCCCAAGTGTTTCTCTGGTCAAACAAACACTTCTGTGGCACTTCAAATCTGGGGCCCTTCCTCTCTCCTCTTCAGGATGCGAAAGGAGTGACGGGGTAAAAGGAGAGTGAGCCCTCTGCGCACATTTCACCAAACACTTCAGATCTCAGATTTAACTTGAGAAGGGAAAGATGTGTATTTTTCCTCCAAGAAGCATCATCGAAACTCCTTTCCTTTGCCAAGCCAGTCCTATTTTGGGTAGGAAATCCAGCAGCCAAGTGCCTTGAACTGCTCCCCGTGGCACCCCAGGGTGGGCACTGCCCCAGCCCACCTTGAGGAGGGCGTGCAGCCTGTCCAGGTCACAGCGGGTGCCGAAGTTGGCCTGGTAGAGGTGCTCAAGGAGCAGCACCAGTGTGGAGTGCTGGGGGGGCTCGCTGGAGCTCAGCTTCTCAGCAATAGACAGGAACTCACTCTGCACCTCCGAGCGGTTCAGCAGCAGCACCGTCCTGGGAACAGGGACACCAATCAGGCCAGGACGCTGAGCCCAGACAGCACTGGCCTCCCTGCACACGAGTGACACCGAAACATCTCCCTCCGGAAGTTGCAGCTCAGAGGAGGAGCTGTGAGGATGGCACAGGGCTGTTTCCCAGCCTCATCTCCCTATTTACAAATGAGGATGGAGGGGAGAGGCCCAGCCCTCGAATGAGGTGAGAAGTCTGACTGCTCAGAGCTGCAAGGCTGGGTTGGCAAGGCTCCCTCCTGGCTCCAGTCAGGGTGGTGGCTCCCAAATTCATGGATCACAGCATCTCCCAGCTGTTCTCCAGCGTGTGCTGAGACCAGCAGCTCCCTGGGGAGGAGACTTTGCCTTCCCCATGTCAGCCCTGCAGGGTCACCGGCACAAAGAGCCCACAGACCCCACCCCAAGACTCTGGAAATGCCCCAGCCGCTCTCCTCACCCTTCCCACAGCTCACCTCGGCTTTCCAGCCCCGCTCCCCTGTCCCCGGGAAATGCTGCAGCAGTGCCAGCCCGTGGGGATGCCACAGGGGGGCCAGGTGGCCAAACTTACACCGTGGAGCTCTGGTAGTTCTTCACAGGCAGCCCCTGCTCTGTCCTCACCAGCCTCTGGAAAGTGATTCCTGGGGAAGAACAGAGGAGTGAGGCACAGAGCCCCCACGGGCTGCTCTGCTCAACAGTGCTGAGCTGGCTCTGCCCCCCAGGGCAGTCCTGAGCTGGCCAAGCCCCTCTCTGGAGCAGGAATGGCAGCACCAGGAGTCCTCACGGGGACAAGGCACAGCCACCAAGTGAGGAGGCCAGTCCAGGAGCAGGGGAGCTCGGGAGGGAAAGGGTGAAATCCCAGAGTGATGGGAAATCACCCACAGGATGGGACAGGAGAACTGCTCTAGCCCCAGTCCCTCCTGCCCCACTGCTCGCGTGGGATGGATGACATTTACCAGCTTCTCCCATTTGCCTTAGCCCCACACACCCTGGATGTCACACAGGGCCAGCAGGGTACTGCCACCTCCCCTCCTACAGGGCTAGAGCCCAGGCTGATCCAGCAGGAGAGAGGCTGCTCTGGACAGCCACACCCTGGATGCTTCCCTGGGACTGTCCCCAGGACACCAGGTGACATCAGGCAGATCTGGGCCGGGTGGCAGCAGCAGAGCCCTGTCACCCCAACCAGCAGGAGCGGGGCACAGCTTGGGAAAACCTTATGGCATCAGCAGGATCCAGCCCCCTTATCTGTGCAGGCAGCCACATCCCAGCCAGCCCAGCACCCACGGGGGGCCCAGCACCCACGGGGGGCCCAGCACCCACGGGGGGCCCAGCACCCACGGGGGGCCCACCCTGATCCACACAGTCACGGCAGCAGTGACCCCTCCTGCAGAGGCCGCAGCCCCAGGGTGCAGATCAAAGCCTTGGCATTCCCGGCAGATATTGACAGCAGCTCATTCTCCGTTAATCTTCACCCTCGTCTCAATAAAAAGCTTTGGCCTCAACCCCCAGCAGGTCAGGGGGCTGTGTAGCAAGCCTAGAACAGCCTGGAAGGTCCTGGTAGCTGAGCAGCAGGGGACACAGCCTCACTGGGTCTGGAGAGGGATTCCCAAACCCCCCACACAGCCAGTACCCCCCACACAGCACCTTTGGCAGGGGGAGGAAATCCACTCCGCTGTGGGAGGGGAAAAGCTTTGGGATCAAAGTCCCCCCTCACACAGCCTGGAGCACTGGGGATGGCACAAGGATGGGGTGCAGCAACCCCCACCCAGCACCGGAGCTTTCCAGAGGGGTGTAAAGCACAGCCCTGACCAGGGACACAGCAATAAATGACCAGGAGGGAGCTGGGGAGCCCTGCAAGTGTCCCCATGTCCCTGTGGCTCTGCAGCTCTTAGCTGGACACAGCAGGAGCCCAGCCAGACCCTGTGTGGTGACCATGGCCATTTGTGCTGGAGGTAAAGCAGCCAGCCCAGAGCTCCCACTGCACAGGTTGGGGTTTTTCCATCTTTTTGTTCCTTTGAAAGCACCTTTCATCCCATCTCCAAGCTCTCATCTCCCAGGGATTGCTGCCCTGACAGAGACCCTGCATTTCACATCCCCAAAGCAGCTTCCCAGTTTGAGGAGGTGGGGAACACCCCCAGCCTCAGCCACATCCCCCTCCCAGGCCTCCCAAACCCTGCCCAGGATTAAGCACAGGCTGCAATGTGCTCTGTGTGATAACAGCTCTTCAAAAGCCCCCAAAAGGCAGGGAGATTAGGAAAAAAGGCTTTGAGAAATAATTGGAAGAGTTGCTTGGTTGGGAACCACGGGACATCTACAAGGAGTCCTTAATTAAGAGGAGCACTGGTGCTGCCCCTGGACGTGCCCAGAGCTGAGTCACAAGAAGCGTCTGGGCTGGAAAGAACAATTCAGGGAGTCCCTCAGCCCTATGGAAATCTCCATGGAAGAGCAGGCTCGGAGGCTCCAGCCACCCTGATGCCCATGAACGGCCCCACTGTTGTCCCCCCACTGCACCACTGAGCACCTCGAACAAAGGCCAGGCCGGGGGAGCAGCCAGCACGTGCTCTGCCAGGGAAAAGACCCTCCAGACCGAACCCAGCCAGGAAATCATTACCCCTCTGGCTAATTGCCTCTGATCCAGGCTGGGAGAGGCCGGGATGCTCCTTGCACTCAGGGCACCCACCAAACACCCTGCTCCTGGAGAGGAATCCGGTCTCATCCTGTGCTGGACCACCCAGGAATGCCACCCTGAGAGAGGATGGAGGGCAGGGTCCTGACCCCTGGAAAAGCTGAGGTTTGGGATGAACACTGCGCTCCCAGAATTCAGGAAGCAAGGGGGGAATGAGACAGGAGCAGCAAGGGGACAAACCCGAAGGCAGGGCTGGGTTTGGGGGTCTGCAGACCCCGGGGCAGGGCTGAGTTTGGTGTTGAGGGGACAAACTCCAAGGCAGGGCTGGGTTTGGGGGTCTGCAGACCCCAGAGCAGGGCAGGGGCACTCACCTGGAGCCTTCAGCTCGTTGCTGATGAAGGTGAGCAGCTCCCGGAAGGTGTCACAGTAGGGCACAGGCCAGGTCAGGAAGCTGTGGTAAACCCTGGCAGCTTTCAGGAGCAGCTCAGAGCCAGGCAGGAGATGAGGAGCCTGTGGGGACAGGGACAGGAGGTGAGAGAGGAGCAAAGACCCCAAATGCTGTGTGAGAACTGCAAGGTTTAACCGGGAAGCAAAGCAGAGGCTCCCTTGTGCCACCCCATGTCCTCCCACAAAGGGCCACAGGATCCCTGCTGGGCACAGCTCCAAGGAGCTCCTTCCCAACCTCCCCAGCTGGGGCTCACGTGTCCAAGCCCAAATAGAAATTCCTTTTCAAGCCCCACAGATGAATTGCATGCAGCCTGTGCTTGTGCAGGATCTGGCAGCAGTGATTTCCTCGGGATAATGATGCATTGTGCTGGTAATAATAATAATTTAAAAAGTATTTCCTGGGAAGGCTCTGCTCCTTTTCATTCATGTTGCCCATGTATTTTGCCCAACCATAAAGGGTAATGAAAAAAAATCTCCTTCATTGTCCATCTCCCTTTCTGATTAGCCCAGCCTTAAAAAAATAGCTTAAAACTCCTGGACCTCATTTTGTTTGTCTCCCAGCTTGTACAGTGGCTGCTTGATCCTGGTCGCTATGGGTTCGTACAGAACCTTTCCTTTTGGGATGAACTGATGGAAGCAGACCGGGATGTTCCAGCCAAAGCCACTCTGATTCCGCTGCCTGCCCTGGGCTGGGATCGGTGCAGCAGCCTCAGCACTTACATAGAGCACGGCCGAGTAGAAGAGCAGGGCCAGGGGCATCACCAGGTCGTAGTCACACCGCTCCTGCACCTGTGGGAACAGCCCGAGGGCACAGAGATGAGCAGCCGGCCAGGAGCACCACCCAAAATATCCCTGGAGGTGCCAGGAGACTCCGGCCCCCAGACACCCCACCATGCCATCACTGCGTCCAGGAGATACCCTCATCTCCACAGGAAAGATTCCCTCATCTCCACGGGAAAACCGCCCCCAGTGTGCCCCTAATCCCCAGTGTGGGACAGGCAGAGCAGCACAACCTCTTGCTCTGTCTTCTCCCAGGTCTGGCCAAGCACCCAACCCTTTGATGCTCCTGATCCTTGAAATTCCATGGAAGTGTCTCAAAGCTGCAGGCAGACAGGGAAGCTGGGCAGCACAGTGAAATCCAGGGGATGGAATCCCAGCCTTTGTTCCAGGGAATAGCCAGCAGAATGCTCTCCCTGAAGGCTCAAGGAGACACTTGCAGACGATCTCCCCTTTGAGCTCAGCCCAAAGTGCAATAAAGCCTCACCTAAACCTCCTGTACCAAATGCCTTTCTGCACCCAGAGCAGTTCTAGCCAGTAAAAGAATATAAACATGAATAACCTCGACTGCTCTCAGCTCCAGAGCCTCTTTCCCATGAAACAGAAGCCAGAATCTACCCCCTCACATGAATCCCAGCACTGGGCATTTGGGAAACACATCCCCATTTCCTGCCACAGCAAGGGATTCCTCCAAGGCCTTCCTGGCCACAGCCCAGGATGACCCTGCTTGACCAGTGATGCCTTAAGCTCCCCTGGCATATGATGGGACCGTGGCAGGTCCCTCTGATTGTCCCTGCTGCTGTTTTGTCCCCTCATTGTGACCCCACTGTCACCTGCCAGGCTGCTGTGCACTGCAGATCCTGCCTGTAGTCCCCAGTGTCCCAGCCTCGCAGGAAACCCGGCAGAGCCGCAGCAATGTTTCCACCAAAAACAACAGGAAATTTTCCATTTGCTCTGCTGTGGAGCAGCAGCTCCATGGCCACAGCCGGGGGAGGGCTGAGGAAGGCTGGAGGATCTGCACAGCCCCTGCATGGGGCCGAGGAACACTTTGGGGGATCAAAACCTATCCCTGGGGATCTGCAGGGCTGCCCCAAGAATGGATACAGGCTTTTCTTTATGGGACACACAGCCCTGCTCCCACCAGAGCTCTGGACCTGCTGACCCAGCCCCACCCAACCCCAAGTGTGGTGCCCAGCAATATCTTATCACCCAAAATCCCCCACCCAGCTCTGCCCAAGCCCATCCTGAGCAAATCCCAGAGCTGCCAGTGCCTCAGGGGCTGCAGGTCCCCTCAACGGCCCCTGCTCACCTCTTTGGTCTTGCCCAGGATCTTCTCCACCAGGATGAGGTAGTTACCGGCGTCCCGGCTCACCAGCTCCTGCAGGCTCCAGCAGTTCAGGCACAGCCCGGCTGTGGGGACAGAGCCAGGGTCACTCACAGCCCCACGGTCACTCCCAGAGCCACGGTCACTCCTGGAGCCTCTCAGGAAGGTCAGAGTGGGGTGAACACTGGGAAGGGGTCAAGGGGAAGGTGTTGACCACAGGCATCAGATAAGGGTGGAAGAATAAACCTCACACCCTCCCTGGAGCTGGGTCTAACCCCAAACACCGGGGTTTATCTCAGTGGCACCTGACCACTTTCACCCTCTCAGCCCAATCCCTCTGGCTGGGCTGGAGGCCCCTGCCCAGGTGCCAGGTGAGGGTCCAAGATGCCAGAGCTGCCAGGGGCAGGCAGAGGCCAAAGGGATGCACCTGGCCAGGGAGGGACCCCCCTTCCTCCTGCCCCAGCACAGCAAACCCACCAGAGTGACCCTGGCCCTGCCACCCCCGGCTCAAACCCGAGCTGTTATCCCAGCTCCGAACTCATTCAAATCCTGCCAAATACAGTGCTCTGCCAGGCAGGAACCCAACCCCTCCAGCTGCATCACACCCAGCTCCTCACACCTGGACACACCCCAAGGCAGCAGCAGCAGCATCGCTGCCAGGCCTGCCCAGCGCTCAATCCATCTCTCAGCACCCTCACGTGCTCATTAAATCTATCAAAACCTCACCAAAAGATTGGTGAGAGAGGGGCACTGCCATGCCAAGGGACGGAGGGTCCCTGGCCCCCTTCCCCAAACAGCTGCCGCTGGCTGCAGGGACCCGGGCGGTGACAATGGCCAAGGTGTTTCCGAGGCCGTGGCTCTCCTTGGCGGTCGGGGCCAGCTCGCAGCTGGCCCTGGAGGAAATGCTCCGATGTGTGAAGGCTGCCAGGAGCCTCCTTTATCCCGGCCCCGCATCCCAGGGCAGAGGCGGAGCTCGCCGAGATCCGCAGCCCGAGGAGGGAGCAGCAGCTCCTCTCCCCTTCCTCCTCCTCTTCCTCCTCCTCCTCCCGAGGGACCCGGGAGCCGCCACAGCCCCCGGGGAAAATGACGGGGAAACTTCAAGCAAACAGCCTCACAAATACCCGGGAGGGGCCCGTGCTGGCAGCTCCCAGTCCTGCTTTGCACGGCTCATTTCAGCAGGGCAGGAGGCAGCGCAGTCACCCAGAACGGCCCCAGCCCAGCGGCACCGGGGCTCTGCCAGTCCCAGCCCAAAGGCAAAGCCAAGAGAAACAGAGCAATTCTCTCCGCAGAAATGAGGGGCTACAGATCAGAGAGGAAAAATATGAATCCAGCTGGGTTTCACTCACACTGAAAATGGCACAGGACACAAACACGAGTGCAGGGGTGTTGGTTGTCACTCTGGAGCCAGGAAGAGACAATACTAGGAGCTGACAGGGGACCCATCACAAACCTACAGGACACTCTGCCTCTCCCTCAAAGGTTCTTTCAGCTGCAGAGGCTACAGATCCATCAAACACCCAGAAATGCCACATAAACATCTTTACATCCCATCCAGGTGCTAAGGAAGATGAATTTAAACCACTAGCAAGATCTGCCGTGGCCCAGGGGGAAAGGTCAATGGCAAGACAAGCAAAACCGAGGCTGAGGTTGCAAAGCCACATTTGTCCCCCAGCAGGGACAACCATTTGCTCAGTGGGACTCTTGCTGTGGCTTTCTGCCAGGCATGCAGCTGAATCAGCAGGGAAAGCCCCCCTGCTGCCACACAACTTTTTACTTTCAATGAATCAACATTTTCCAGCAGAGAAAGATCCCGCTGGAAAGGTTCCAAGTGGCTCGGATGCACTCGCTGGTAATTACAGATGCAATTCTTAATTTGTCTCTGCTCTGCTGCCATCCACCAAGGTACTGGGATATTTGTCAGTGAGGGAACAGCCACATCCATCCAGGAATTCTGTGATGCTCCAGTTTTCCTTTGAGCCACTTCCACACAACAGCATGATGGCACAAAGCCCTGGGAGGACTCCAGCAGATTTTTCAGATAAATCCATGTTGTCCCAGAGCGTGGCATCCTCCAGGGGAAGCCCCAGCTCCCAGGAGGGAGTCAGGGAACAACTGGCCCAGCAGGAGTGGTCAGAGCTGCCGGGAGCTTTGCTGACCTTGTCAAGAAGCTGCTGGACTCACGTGGTACCTTGAAAAACCCATCCAGCTAAAGCTGGGAGGAGGATCTATCTTCGAGCCTCTTCCAGTGGCTCCAGGGGCTCTGGGAGAGCTGGAGAGGGACTTGGGGCAAGGGAATGGAGTGACAGGACAAGGGGGAAGCTGAAGGAAAGTAGATTTAGATGAGATGCTGAGAAAAAAAAATCCTCTCTGGCAGGGGTGGGTGCTGGGCAGGGGCTGCATGAGGAGCCTGGGCTCAGCTTTAATCGTTATCAGCACCAAAGATGCCAAGACCAGGCACAGCGGCCCCGTGGGTGGCCTCAGAAGGATGAGGCTTTGCCATTTCTTTTCTGAGAAGTGCCTCGAGATGTCGTCTTCCTCTTCCTCCTCCCACACCAGCTTCTTCCTGGCTTCAGGGGGTGGCATTTCCCCTCAGAGCAAGCAGCTGTCAAGTCGGAAATCCAGCAGCACTGGGGCAGAACTGGCACCTCCCGAGCTGCCCTCGCCCATGGTACCGGGCTGGGCACGGGCTCCTGGTGCTGTCAGCGTGACGCAGCCCAGGGGTGGGCAGAAAGCAGAAGACTCTGCTTCCTCCTCCCCCAGACCTGCTGCCACCATCTCCTCGCAGAGGGATGTGGTTTCTTTCAGGGACTGCCCAGAGGAAGGGCCAGCTTGGGGCAGTCGGCACAGGGGGCAAGGAGGTGCCCGAGGACAGGGGCAGCCCAAGCCTGGAAGCCACAGCATCCCTTGGGAAGCACAGCAGTCCATGAGGCACAGAAGGTGGGTATGGATGTACAGCCCAGGGGCACCTCCCAGCACTTCCACCCAGCCTGGGCAGAGATTTCAGCAGGAAAACCCTGCACAAGCCTGGAGAAATCAGCTCAAAGTGTAAAATCTGACAGATTTAGTAACCAGGAACCTTCATTGTGTACCCAGAGCTGGAGGACCCTGAGTTGAGCTCAGCTGGTCAGAGCTAAAAACCCAGGCTGTGTTTCAACCCCTGTGGGAGCCATTCACTGGGGAGCTGGACTGGCTGGTCCTGTGGGTCCCTTCCAACTGGGAATATTCTGGGATTCCAGGAAGTGTTTCAGACATTGCTCAGTGACTAAGCAAGAGCTCCACACCAGATCCTGCTCCTTCCCTGTGAGGGTGTTTAGAGGACTGCCAGGATCTTCAGTTTCTCTTCACTGGAGCTGAGCAGAGTCAACCCCTGGGCACCACGTGGGACAGGCCATGGACACTCCTCCTCCAGCTCACCTGTGACCTTCACCATCCTCCCTCGCCAGCATCCTCCATCCTCTCTGATCCCTGTGGGAGAGACACAGCATCTCCTTCCCATTCCTGGAACATTCCAGGCACTGGGTACCCTCCAGGCTCCCCAGCAGCTCCCATCCACCAGGATCCTCAGGTCCCTCTCCCACCTCTGCACGGCTTCCCCAGCACCACCAGAGCCAAGCCCAAGGGCTCTCCTTCACCAAAACCTCTTTTCTTTTCTGCTCCCCAGCAAGAAATAAAACATTTTTCTTGTTTTTCACACTCTAACTTGACCACAGTCTCTCTCCTGCAGCACAAAGCAAGGTCAGACCTGAGGAGGTTCCTTCATTTTTATTTGGTTCCTCCAATAAATTCTGCAGAAGGATCTTCTATTTACACCCCAGAGTTGGCCAGGGGCTCATCCAGGGTGTAAATCTGGGATGGCCACACCCTTGCAGCTCCTCCTTGCTGACTTCACAGCCCTCAGCTCCTCATCCCTTACACAAGGGGGAACAACGCGTCGGAAATGATTACTCACCCTCTCTGGAGCAATCTCGTGTGAAGTTAGCACAGAAAAATGAATCATTCAGTAATTCAAAAATGAACAAAATTCAGCAAGGTCTCAGCCCAAAAAGCTGCGATGTGGTGTATGTTAATTCAGTGCATGGGAAGGGTAAAAAAGGAGGGGAAAACAAAGAAATTGGGAAATAGAAGTGAAAAATGAGGAAGGTGAAGGTTCCAGCCCAGCCAAGAGCAAGGTGAAAGGACTCACTGACTTGTGAGGATCAGCCCTGCCACAAACAACAGCCTGGGCCTGACATGGGACAGCAATAACGAAACCGCTGCTTGTAGCTTGGGGAAGGATGTGACAACATCTCTGCTCCAGTTTTGAAAGGCAGGAGGGGACAGCTCTGGGCTGTGTGCACTGTGCTCTGCTCTCCCTGAATCCCTCGTGCCACCACAGGGACCAAACACTTCCCATTCTGGCTGCACAGGGCGGGATGGGGAGACCAGCTCCTCGGAGCCAGCAGGGAACAGGAGGGAAGGACGGACAGCCCCTGGGGAGGGCACTGGGACAGTGCCATGGGAGTCCCCAGGAGAGACAGCCCCTCAAGAGGGCACTCGGGGGGATCCTGGGGGTCCCCAGGAGGGACAGCCCCTGGGGAGGGCACCCTGGGGGTCCCCAGCAGCAGAACTGGGGCCAGGGCATAGCAAAGCCACCAACACCCACCCAGGGCACGCTGGAGATTCCTGGCAGCAGCACAAACCCTTTGGATGAAAGGGAGGCTTTTGAGGTGCAAAACGCCCAAAATTCTCCCAGGAATGCTAGGTCCTTCTGCCAAAGCCCATGAGAGCCACAGGAAGGGGCCTGGGAGCCAGGGAAAATCCCTGGGGATGGGACTCACTGGGACTCAGCACAGCTGCCCCCAGCCCCAACCCCTGTCCTGCACACCCTAATCTTTGCTAATGAGCCAGAAAAATTACTAAGTTGTTGTTTAAAGGCTTCCCTACCCCAAAGAGCAGCACTGAGGGGCTGGGATTAGAGCTGTGAGTGACATGGGAACTGATTGATGGTAATTGCAGGGGAGGTGAGCTCTGGGCACACAGTGACCTGCTTGGCCACGGGGGCTCCTCTGGCCACGCGCTGTCACCGTGCCAAGCACGAGGCCGCGCTTCCAGGAACCAGGAATGTGGGTCACACTTCAGGGCCTGCTTCGCAGAGCTGGGGAAAAGAAAAGGACACAGGAATCTTGGGCAGAACTGCCCAAAGCAAGCCCCCAGGTGATGCTGCAGCATGGAAGTGGCATCGCTCAGGTGGGTGTGAGGGCATGACAAAGGGATTCCTCCGGGATTTGGCAGCAGGTGAGACCCTGTCTGCATCTCTTTGTTGGCTTGTGGGGGAAAAGAAAAGCAGGAAGGGTTGAAAGAACTGCACAGACAAAAAGGGATCAAAGTCTGACAGCCCCCGGTTCCTTCATCCACAAGAGAGTTTGGCAGGGATTTAATCACAGCTCACAGACACAGCTACGAGGCAGAAAGGTCAGAACAACATTCAAAAATTATTTCTGCTCGTTGCTGCTCTGCCCTCACCACGTCAGCCCCAATCCCTTCACAGCCCCCCAAACAAGGCTCAGTTCTTTATGGTCAGCACGGTATCTGAGCTGGGGGTTAAACTGATAACAGCATCTCAGTGCTGTGTGTGACAATGCAGCACAGACCGCACCCCTGGCCTGGGGGCCGTGAGCATCATGGCAGGGCTGGCTGATTGCACAAAGGAGCCTCTCCTCCTGCTCAACAAAGCCTTCTCCTCCCCCAGCTCGCTCAGGGGCAGCTGGCAGCACACACGACTGCCCTGCTGAACCCTTACATGGGTCAGACCTGACGTGACCTGTTCAGGGTCTTGGGACAACTTCCTATTCCAGCGAAATGTCTGGGAAGACTGAGCAGGTTGGATGCTACCTCTGACTCTGACCACTGGAAGGGAAAAGGCCTCCAGCAGCACCAGCAGTTCCCTCTTACCCAGAGAGAGCCCTGGGTGGGACACCCTACCAGGGGCCTGGGGGATCACAGAGGGAGAAGTCCATGGTGAACAGGTCACCTACCGGCCCATCTGCTGGACACAGCATCCCTGCTAAGCCCGTGGAGACACCTTTCCAGCGCGTGGTAGATCCTGTCCTCCGTGCACGTGGTGTGCTGCATTTTAATTCATCTCCTGAATTAAACAGGAAAGAAGGAGAAGAGTTAATACAGGATTGCTCTTGATGGCTCCAGTGTCCACTGGCGATGGGCACAAACCCACCCCAAGCGGCCAGGGAAAGCTCCAGAACTGTCCCCTTGCTGCCACATGGCCAACACAAAGGAAAGGTCCACATGCCCCTGTGGCAACAGTGGGAAACACCAAGATGATGTGAGCCCAGCACACCGGGATGTTGTGAAATTGTCGTTGCAGCCCCGTCACATCTCACCTCTCCTCCAGGGCCCAGGGCGCAACCTGAACCTTGGCTGGCAGAGCCCGTGCTGGGGAGGAAGGGTTTCTCCCACCCAATCCATGTCCATCTGCCTGGGACACCAGGAACAGTAGAGCCACTTCCCAGGGTCACTGCTCCGATGTTCCTGACCTGAGCAATCAGAGGTGACTGGGTGGACATTCTCTCCTCCCCTGCAGTCCAGAGGGACCCTGGGGCAGGTGTCCCCCTGTCCCAAAGCACAGACATGGGTGCATCCCACAGATCCTTTGCCTCTCGTTTAGAAGCAACACAAATGCACAAAAACGATCCAGGAAGAAGCAATAAAACCTGCCAGTGGTACAAAACCACCTGCAAGGCAGCCTTTCCTTTCACGTTGGACAGCACCTATGCCACACACCCACAGAATTCCCAAAACCACCCCAAAATGCTCAATTCTCTGCTCATCTGGCCAACCTCTGGTGCCAGTACCCAGCAGTGGCCATGCCCATCACAGCCCCACCCACCCCTGCCTGGATCAGGAGCTGCTCTGACCTCAGCAGAGGCTCCACAGCCCTCCCTGCCCCGGGCACGCAGCACGGTCACCTCCACCCACCCTTCATTGCCAGCGACTCCCCCAGAAGGGCTTGGGACAACTGTGCCTGGCTGCTGGAGCTCCCTGAGAACACAGGCAGCCACCTCCAGCCCTGCCCCTGCACTGGAGGGGATCCACCAGCAGCTCCCCAGAGGTGAAAGCAAACACACCCTGAGCACCACTGACCTGCCCAGTGGAAGCGCTCCCCTTCACCCCACAGAGGCTCATGGGCTCCTTCTCTTGTGTGCCACTGCCAAAGCCTGAACTGGGCTCTGCACCAGGACTTTTATGTGTGCATGGTGTGAGGAATGCGAGAAACGCTCCGGGGCCGCGTGAAGGAGCAGGGAAATCGCAGCCCAGCACCTCAGTCATGCTTGTGGCAGGAGAAAGGGGTGAGTAAGAGCCCAGAGTGACTCATAGACACCTTTACAACACTTAGCTCAAAAAACAGCTTGGTTTAGACGCAGCTCAGCCCTCGGAGGGGAACAGGCTCCTCACCCCACACCAACCCTTCCCTCATGTCTCAGCACACAACAGGCAGGGAATTCAAAATAAAATACACCCAAGATATTACCACAACTTTCAGACCACAAAACACACTCTTTGGGTGATTTTTTCCTGCTGTGCCATGGACCACACGTGAACCTAAACCTCCTCTCCCAGGGCAGTGCTTATGGAAGCATTTTCCGTGGGAAAGGCCTCGCTTTGTCCACCGCAGCCGAGAAGAAACTGCAACCTTTTCTGCTGCATCTTCCCCCAGCTGTCCCCTCCTTGCCACCCACGCTGAGAACGATGACAGGGCAGGGGACAGTTCTGGAGAACACAATCTGACTTTCAGGAGCCCTGTTAAGCATCTCAAGAACACCATGAAAAACAAGTGCTGAGGTCAAGGGTTTGGAAAAAGCTTTTCTTTTTAGGAGGGTGTTGAGCACCTTCATGTAACATCACCCCAGTGGTGGCACAGGGACAACAGCTGATTTTAACAGCCCCATGTCCTGAGAGAAACGCAAAGCCTCAAGGTTTTGCCCCATTTTCAACAGATGCCCAACAATTCCCAATGTCAGGGCTCAGGGCGAGGTTGAACCCATCCCCTCTGAAGGTGTGAGTGCCCAAAGGGGTAATTTATAATAATTAATTTATGATAATTTTATAACCAATAGTTTTCTAAAAAAGCACTGATTAAAGTGAGTGAGAAAAGGCCCAGCACACCAAAGCCCAGCTTGGGAAGTATCCTAAGATTATTTGTGAAATTGTCCTCACAGAGGTGCCAGATCCTTGGGGAATTTCCATCCAAGATTGCTTCGTTAAGAGGCCTCATTCATCTCTGGGGGTCACAGTTACAAAGGTGAACAGACAAATTAAATATTTCTGTTAATTAACACCAAACGGCTAAACATTTGCCCCTTGGTGGGAAGTGGGACCTTGCTGATCACTGGTTTTAGACTTGCCTTTGTCCTGCTTCAGGCAAAAAGTTTGTAAAAATGAAAAAAAAAATTACCAACAAAAAAATGTCTTTTCCTGCTGAGCTGTGATGGCACCAGAGGTCACGGGAAGCCCTTAGGGTACCACAGGTCCCTGACAGGGACTTTCCACTCTGCTGGGACCCACTGGGGTTCCCCCACCTGCCTTCAGTGCCCTGGGACCTTTCCCTTCCAGAGCTTTTCTCCTGCTCAGGATCTGCTCCACGCCCAGGAGCAGAAGGCCCCTCAGCAGCCAAGGTGACATCAGCAGCTCTGGCATGGCTGGGATGGGGCACAGAACTGCCTTTGCAGTGAGGAAAAACACTTTTCTTGTATTAAGTTCCCCCTGAGTCCCATCCCCAACACTCGAAGGCTTTCTCTGAGCTCGTTCTGCAGTGCTGGAGCCCAGGACAGCCCCTGGGAGATGGGAACAGAGGGAAGGGCTCCAAGATTAAGTCCAATGCGGTGTTCCGAAATCAAGGAGTGAAGAGGCTCAGACCCCCCTCCCACACACCCCGGAGCAAATCCCTGGAGCCTGGGGAGCTCCACTGTGATGCCCTGGGGAGGCACCACCCCAGGCAGCAAATGCTCCAAAATCCACTCCCCTCCAGGAGAGCAAACCCAGGCAGACTCGGAACAAGCTGAAATCTCCCCTCATACTGCAAATCCCAGCAACATCTCCTTGAGATGCCCAAGGGCAGGCAAGGACCTGGCAAAGACCTTTCCAGAGGGGATCCTGCAGCGGGGAAAGAGGCACTGCTCCACCGGCGCTGGGGAAAGCCCCCAGGTACCCTCGGGGCAGCACAATGCCCTTTCCTGCCCTGATTGTTCTGAGGAAGGAACAAGGAAAGCGGAGGAAAAACAAGGCCCTTGGCCCTTGGGAGCAGCTCTGAACGTTCTGCCCAGGTTTGGGGACAGCGGCAGTGCGTGGAAGGACACAGATGCCTCGCCTGGGTTAGTGCCAGGACATGGCTCAGCACCTGGATCGATGCTGCTGGAGGGCTCAAGGCACTGGGGGGACCAGAATGAGAGACCCGATGAGGCTGAAGGAAACAGGAACTGATGCTGCACCAGAAGGAAAATCACTAAATTTGGTTTAAAGCAAAGGGATCCTACCCAGAGTTCTTTTCAAGGTGAGATCCTCACACAAGCTCCTCAGCAGAGTCATCATCTCCTTCAAGCTCCACCTCAGCTTCCTTCCTCCTCCAGGTCATCCTCCAAAGGGGCAGCACAGGAGCTTTGGGAGATGCATCCTCACTGCAGAGGAAGAGCTGGATACGGAGCTGTGCCAGGCAGCGGTACCTGATCCTCCAGTGGAACTGTCTGTTTTTCCTAGATTACAGAGGAAAATCTTGGGTTTCAGCTCTGCTTGCAAGATTTTACTGCCTCCCCTCCACCTCAGACAGGAGCCAAAGATAGAAACCCGGAGCGAGAGAGGGAGCATCTGGAGGAAGCCTTTGTAGAACACAGGGCGGTGCAGGGAGAAAGCTGCGATTTTCAAGAAAAACTTCACCCCCGGTGTGTTTATCAGCCAAGCAAGAGCTCTGCGCAGAGCAGGGAGATGAGGGTGATAAGATGTTCACTCAAACCACACCAGAGCAGGGTATCAGAAGATCCAGGAGCAGCTGGTTTGACAAACATCCTCTCGGGGTGCCGGCAGAGGAGGCTGTGCCATGCAAACCCCCGGCACCACACGGCTCCTTATAGGGCCGGGTTCCTGTCCCACTGAGCGGGGGCAGAAGCTGCGGTAACACTGCAGAAAAAGGACACACCAAGCCATGGCAGGGACCATGAGGGACAGTCACTCCTCAGGCTGCAAATCCTCACCCCAGGGAGCCTCCACTCCCTGAGCCAACAGGGGGAGAGGCAGCAGAGAAGGAGCACAGAGAATCGCTCCCAAAACCCAGACCAAGCCCCAACTGACCCAACCCAGACCAAACCCTGAATCCTGACCAGGGACAAACTGACCAAAAGCAGCTCCTGGTAAGGCCACAGAGGGGAAACACAAGGGAAATCCACGGGTGTGTCACCACTCCCATCTCTGCAGATCCACTTGCACTCTCCTCACCCAAGCAGCGTTGGCTTGCTGGGAGCATTGCTCCTGCTCCCAGGTGGTGACATAGACTCGAGAGCAAGGAATAGGACTGAAAAAATTGTCCTGAGGTCTGATTTCTTCAGGAGTCAATCACAGCAGTGCCTGGACACCCCATGCGACTTCCTCTTTGCTTGTCCATAAAGTGAGGAGCCAAATGACTTGCAACAGCTCGGAAAGGAAGATTTTCACAGCAATTTGTCCCCAACTCTGGGACAGCTTGACATGCACATGTAGAAAGTCGTGATGGAATAGATGAGCAATGAGCCGAAATATTAACCTTATGAGTCATACATATGATATAAATATATACATCAACATTAAAGGTGCTCTGGGATGGGCACAAATGCAGGAGTCTGAGCAAACTGCAGTGCTTGGAAGTGAAATGGGAAAGAGAGGTTTAGGCAGTGATTTCATCTTACAGCTGAAGATAAAAGTCCTGGCTCAAGAAGAAATTTGCTTCTGGAATAACAAGAGCACCTGTGCCTGCATGGTAACAGTGCTGAGGGGCAGGAATGACACAGGATGTCTCAGTGCTCACAGGAGGAAACTAAATCCTGATTTAGTTGTGGGAAATGGCATTTTGGGAAGAGGAGACGTACCAGCCTGGCAGCTCCCTTGAGAGAAGGAGCAGGACCAAGCCCTGCCCCAGCAGCCTTTCGGAACTGCAAAGCCTCATTTACACCAAAAATGTGAGAATGGGAGAGATCGCAAAGAGCCACAACCGCAGAGCTCACTCAGAGCAAGAGGTCACTCCCTGTTCTCACTGGCTCTGGGAGCTGGGCTGGGGGAGAGGCTCCCACCAAGGGGCAGGGAAAGCACCTGACGTGCAAGAGCAGTTTTGGAGTCCTGTGAGTGCCAAACAGCCCTCCACAGAATGTGACACAACAGGGGCCAAGCAGCACCCAGGTTTCACACTCAAGGTTGGATTCCTGCTCCCTCCAGGTGCCAGCTGGGCACCCACAGTGGGCACCATGGGGCTGCGGGTGTCCTTGGCAGCAGTGCAGGAAGGGGGGCTGAGCCCAGGCTGAGGAATTGAAAGGTGAGCTGTGATTCATCCAAACTGCCACCAGCCACAGTCACACAGCTCTGTGAGCCATGGATCTGGGGCTGCTCAGCTCCTGCGGGGGCTGCCCACGATGGGCACCATGCCCTGCCTGTCCATCTCCACCAAATGCAACATCACCAACATCACCCAGCTCATGGCAGAGCTGCAGTGGAGGATCCCAGCCACGGGTCTAAGCCCTGAGATGCTGCTTTGCACAAAGAAGCCCAAATTAACTCACAGTTCCCATTCCATAAGCAGATGGCTCTGTGGGAAGGCACAACGGTGGCCATGGTCAGTCCATGGCTGGAGCATGGACAGATCCCTGCCAGACAGGGGGGAAGTGCAGCCTGACCTAACGACTGCACGTCTGTGTGGTCAGTTCTCTGCTGCTCTGTCTGTCGGGCTGACCACGGTCACAGTGCACCAGGATGTGGCAGAAAGAAAGATCTGCAGTCAGAAGGGGAAGGATTCCAACTTAAGAAAGAGCTTAAAAACACTCTGCAAGCAAAGCATGGATCATCGTCCAATCAAGGGAAAATACCATCCAGGAGAGGCAGAAGTAAGGGAAGAGCTCTGCCGTCTGCCTGAAATGAGTAGCCTCTGGCCATCAGCTGTGTCTAATTCTTTGTCTTCACCAGCAAACCCAAACCTGAAAACCCATCATCAAACCCCAGCTAAAACCTATAGATGGGGAGAGCTGTGTGCCCTGGGTGCCAGGCAGGAGCAAGATCCCAAATCCAGACATGGCCTCTCCCCAGACCAGGCAGGATTGACTGAGGATCTCGCTCGGGGTCCCTCCGGTGCTTCGCTCTCAGGGAAGGGCGAACCCAGCGAGCTCTGAGAGGCAGCAAGAGCCGGGGAGGGCGAGAGAGGGACAGGCAGCGTGTGACACCGGCAGCGCTCAGCATGGCGTAACCCCGAGCAACGCCACCCAAAAGCCCCAAATCCCCCTCCCTGAGCACAGCCAGGGGAGGGGTGACCCTGGTGTGGGACCGCCCTGAGCTGCGACCCCTCTGCGGAGCCGCAGCCAGGAGAGGCTGCCGGGGCTCAGCAGCCCGAACCCGCGCTGGGAGGGCAGCAGAGCCCGCAGCGGCAGCGCTCTGCTCGCTAGTCACGAGTGGTTTTGTCGCCCCAGCCCCTCCCGGCACTGCCTGGCCCCGCTCAGCCTTGCTCCGAGAAGCGCCAGCTCCGGGATCAGAGCAGGAAAACCACAGGAGGCTCAGAAAAGCCTAAGACGAGTCAGCCCCACTCAAAGCCCTCCATCCACGCCCTCAGTGTCGCTGCAAAGGGGACTTATTTAATGGGATTTCCCAAATTCCAGCCCCAAGATAACCTGCATTAGCTTAAGGCTGGTCTTGAGAGGTGAAGGCTCCGTGAACGCCAAAAAAATAAACCCAAGGGCTGCAAACAAACAACTGCTCCAAAGTGTTAACAGCCTTTGTTTGGGAGATTTAGAGATAAAGGCCCCACTGAAAGAAAAAAATTCAAAATATCAGGAGCAAGGTCCCAGCACTGCCCACCTCAGCTGTCCTTCGCTCTGGGATGTGCCGTCCTCAAGCTGATAAAGTCACAGAGAAGTTGCTGGAGCATCAGGAGCAGCACTCACACCACTTCCAGTGGGAAACGAGCCCCTGGGGGCTCTCAGCATCACGAACCAGTTGCCAAGGAGGCACCCTTGCCACATCCCTCCTGCAGGTCAGCACAGGAGGCAGCCTCAGGAGCAGCCTTGAAGATAACGGAGATGCTTGACCTGAAATTTAGGACTAAGTTGTCCCAAGGTTGTGCAACCAAAGGTGCAAACTGAATCACAGCAAAACCAGGGCCACAAGAGACTCAGCAAAAAGAACAAAATAATCAGGTGAGGGAATTCCTCAGTGAACGGAGAGGACTCCAACAAAACGCATCTGCCCGGGGGGTGCACAAGGAGAGACCTGGAGAGAGGGGGTCTCAAGGATTCAGAACAAAACCTTGCAACTCATTTCGAAACAGCATTTGCCCTCATCTGACTGTGATTCAAAAAGCAAAAATCAAGCCAGAAAAAAATGAAACTTCTCATTCCTGATCAAAGGAGATGTTTTGCTCCACACACCAGTTTAGATTCACATGGCAAAAAGCAAGGCCCCAGCAGGCCAGCTCCCCCTAGGACCGATGGTACCCAGGCAGGAACCTGCCCCCAGGGATGCTCCTGTGCTGGTTTGCCCTCCTGCAGCATCCCTGAGACAGCCAAAGCCTCAAGCTCTGACCATGCTCCTGTGTCTCCAGGACTCCCCAGCCACTGCCACTCATTCCCATTCCCTGTGGAAACACTCGTGGCTTCCAGGAATCGGGAACAAGGCTTTAACCCCGTGTAAGGGCGGGTGAAACACCTGGGTCAGAGTAGGGACCTTCCCAGGGATTCCCCTACACAGGAGGCAGAACTTCTGCCCTGGGCAGTGCCCAGCCCTGAGCAGAGACCACTGAGGGGTGGAGTCTCCTCCCGGGGGATATTCCAGAGCTGTCTGGACACCATCCTGTGCCCTGAGCTCTGGGATGGCCCTGCTGGAGACTGGCCACTGGAATCCCTTCCAGCCTGACCCATTCTGGGATTCTGGCATCCCAAGGGCACCCTAAACTCCGAGCATTTCCCCCTCAGAGCTGCTATAAAATCCAGTTACCACAATTACCCTGTGCTTTTCTCAGCTTCTCCACCTTTTCTATTTTAACCTGCAGCACTCACAGCTCAGGTCACACCTGCGTTCAGCTGGTTTCTTTTTTAATTTAATTTTTTAAAAATAGAAACTGCACAAGTTGAGCCAGGTGAGATCACTCTGCCAGCACAGAGGGAAGCTTGGGACAGATCCCGACTTCCCACCTCAGCACTCTCGGGCCGGGGCAGCATCTTATTCCCCTTCTCACTTACCTCCGGGGAGACCTCAAGTTATTTCTGTGCTTTTTAACTCCGAAGTGTTCACTCCAAAGAGCTGCGGGGTTATTTTGCTGGAGTTCAGGCTGGTAGCTCCCAGCTGCAGCCCCTGGCTCGCCCCCGGCAGGGATCAAAAGACTCCGTGAGCTGATGGGGTCACCTCCCGGGAAGTCCAACTCTCCAAATTAACCGGGGAGGTGTAAGGACCCGGCTAATTAACCAGCCTGGCCCCTGTGGCTTTAGGGGCCGCCAATTAGCGGCAGCTCGCCTGTCCCGGCGGCGGGTCCGCAGCGCAGAAACACCCGCTCTACTCTGGGAGGGCACCTCTCACGTGGGCAAAGTGCAAAGTGCTTTTGGTCACGGCTCTGTGACACTTCGCAGATATTTCTGCTCTCCTCCCCCAGCTCTGTGCCTGCGAAACTCCCTCCAGGAACTGCGGCGGCTCTGGCTCCGCGCACCCTGATGGGCAGTGCTCGAGCTCCTCGTGTGCGCGGCACTTCATTTGTTGGCATGAACACCTAAAGCTGAAATCAGTGACTTGCCCGTGGTTGGTTGGGGTCGGGATGAAGCCTGGTGTTCCGGGGGTGAGGAGCTCTCCCAGCTTGGGGGGTGTCATAAAGCTCCGTGTTTCAGAGAGTTTGTTGGGGTTTTTCCCTTCCCCAGCTCAAGCTATAACTCGGCAGCACCAGGAGCATCCCCCAGCCTCGCCAAGGTGTCCCAGTGGGTGACAAGAGGGTGACAAAGCCCCGACACTTGTCACCCTCCCAGACTGCTCAGCCCCCAGGCCAAGCCAACACAAGCTGCTGTTGTCCAGCCCTTCCAGAGGGAACCACAAGTCCACAATCAAAGCCCAGGGTTTGGTGAGACCTCTCTGTGCCTCAGTTTCCTCTCCAACAGGAGGTGGAGAGGCTCCTGCTCAGCACAGTCCCCCAGGTAAAGGTGAACCAGAATTTTCTTTCATCCTCTCACTTTTATCTCCTACTATAACCTTCTCAACCCCATTTATAAACCCATCAGGCAGAGCTGGCAGAGCGGAACATGCCAAAAAGCATTTTTATAATACATAAGCACATACTAATACTTCACCGAGGTTATTTCTAACCCACAAGAACCACTCTCCTTAACCAAGACATCCTGCCACGGGCAGTACCCAACCACCCATCCTCAAACTTTCTGAGCAGCAAAACAATGACACACAGCCAGAAGTGCCCATGCAGCAGCAGCAAATTGCAGAAATAAAGCTGCGCACGAGAAAACCACATGTTCCCAGCAGCAGTGCAAGCAAGATTTGTGGATTTGACCACCAGGACCAGAACTGCCTTGGAACTGCATTTGTTTTTAAACCCCAAATTTCTAAGAAACAAAATACAGAACTGCCTTGTCCAGACTCTTGCTGCTGCAGCGAGCACTCAGCTCAGTAAATCTAATTAATGAGCCAGGAAAAGTGTCACTCGTTTGCTAACTACTGCACCCAGAGCTGCCAAACAGACAGATAAAGGATTTAGCTGGGGCCTATTCCAGCCAAAGGAGCTGGGAACCTGGCAGGGAGAGAAGGAGCTCTAATCTAATCCTTCTAAGGGCTGAAAAGAAAAAGAGAGGAGGGGGAAAGAAAAAACTCCCACTAGATTAGCACTTTGCAAATGCAAGCATGTAAATCAGCTTAGATCTGATAATAATGCCACCCTTGTGAGCATCTGGGCACAGCAGCACACAGGGCTCAGCTGAGCCCGGCTTTATTTGGGCTCGGGAGTCTCACGCCAGCAGCTCCCTCACAAAAACAGGAGTTTTGTTTTTAGCAGCTCTGGAAGTTCGCACAGGAAGCCAATTAGGGGAGACCTGGGAACAGAGGAAGATTCATAATTGCAATTAAGGCTTCAAAGTGCTGATCCCAAGTGCGGCTGTTACTGCTCGAGCTGGGGAAGGGAAAAAAACCCAACAAACTCTTTGAACACGGAGCTTTAGGACATCCCCTGAGCTGGGAGAGCTCCTCACCCCCAGAACAAGGCATCACCTGGCAGAGAAGGACCCAGCTATGGGGGGCTTACACAGGACCAGTCATACCAGTCCCCACTGGCACCACCCCCACGGTGCCTTGGCAGGGCTGCTCGGGGACTGCAGGAGGCGGGGACAGGTCTGAGTGCATTCCCCTCCTGCCTTTACTTTGGGAAGGAGGTTCAGTCCTGTGTACAAGGCCAGAATGGCGCTGCCTGCTGGGATCCAAGAGATTTGGGGTTAAATCTGCATCAAAGGACCCAACATTTGTCCCTTAGTGCTACAGACGGTGATCCCCCATCCCATCCCAAATGAAGGTGTCGTCTTACAAGTTCAGCAGTTCCAGCAGCAACCTGGACACAAGAAATGCTGTCCAGGCAGTGCAAGAACTGTGTGACACCGTGGCAGAGTTGCTCTGCCTATGTGTGACCCAGCGTGCTCCAAGCAGCCCGACACAAACACTGGGGACACTGGGAGCTGGACATGTGGCCCTGCAGCCCCCCTGCAGCAGCACTGTCTTGGCCTCCGCTGTCACACAGGATGGAGGTGGCTCTTCTGGCTTTGCCTTCCAAAATCAAGGTGAGGCATTTCCAGGGAGGTGCTCTCCATGCTGGGCCTCTCAGACACGAAGATGCAGAATCTGAGATTCCCACAGGCTGAACCACGAAGTTCTCACATCAGCAACCCCAAGGCAAAGCCTGAAAATACTCCATAATCCCCCAAATCAAACATGTCCACCCCTCGGGCTTGGCCATTTCAGCTGCAGTGGAGCAGAGCAGCCCTTGGAGCAGCAGCTGATCTGAATCATGGCCCTCTGCATGCTGGGAGGTGGCAGTGACACCCACAGGACTGGCCAGAGGCTCCTGACCACGGCCACCAGCTCCTTACCTCTGGGGATTATATGTGTGTGGATATTCCATGGTTTGGTATCCTGCTCGAGTAGGAGAAGCCCAATTCCCAGGAATACCAGCTCTGCATTGGGACACCTGGCAGCCCAGACTGTCATTTATGAATTATCCCCCCTTCCTATCCCTCCTCGGCAGAACTGGGGCAGCAACCTCTGCTCTGGCCCCAGCCATGGGTCTGCTGCTCCACTGTGCCCTTGGCAGGAAAAGGGGTTGGGAAAAGCCAAGAGGAAAAAAGGAAACTCACCCAAGGTGTCAGGGCCACCCCCTGGAGACGTAGGGAGAGCACAGAGGGGCTGCAGCAGCTCTTGTGCCACCCAGGACGGCTCCACCCCACCCATCCTTGCTGCCAGCCCTCACAGACACTTCCCTGTGGTGGCACCTCCTCTCCTCACACACTCACAGCTTTCCCTCCAGACCCTCCTGGCATCTCCCTCTCTGCACTGCTGGAGAACAGCTGGACAACACCTCACTCCAGCAGAAACGGAGCTGGGGACTTGGGCTGCTCTCCTCGCTGGGGCTGCTCCTTTTTCCTTCCCCCAGGCCCCCAAAGCCCCGCAGCCACAGCAGGAGCCCTGCGCCCAGCCCGGAAGGGAAGTGCTGCTGTGGGACCCCGGAGCCCACAGGGACAAGGTGACCCCCCCGTCAGTCATCTCCATCCACAGCATGTCCCAAACTGCTGCTGCTCTCCCCCATGGATCCAACTCCTCCTCTCCCACCTCAGCCGAGCCTGGGAGTTGTTCCTAGGCTCGGGATCTCTGATGTGACCTTGGAAAGTCCTTTGTGTCTCTGGAAACGCACTGGCTCTGGGTGTTTTTGCGTAAGCTACTTTTCCTGGGATGTTTTGCCCTCGTGCTGAGCATGTAGGGCTTGGTAATCAAACCAGGTCAAAGAAAACTCCAGCCAAAACTCCGCCAGCCTCAGTCTCTCCCCAGCAGCTCCCAGTGGGAACAGCCAAGAGCATCCCCACAAGCACAGCTCGGGTTTGAGTGAGGGCTCTCCCTCCTGAGCAGCACAGGGGAATCATCACAAACTGAGAACAATCCTGTGGAAATCAGCAACATTCCATGACCTCTGAAACAACCCATGGGCGTGCAAGGACATGGGATGGTGGAAAAGGGTGGAAAACCAGGAGAAGGCACCTCCCCAGAGCGAGGCCTGCAGAACCTGCAGCCCCCCATCCCCTGGCTCTCTGCACATTCTGACACCTCCCGGCTGAGGAGGAAGCCCCGGGGCTGAATCCATCCCCACACAAATCCCCTCCCCAGGACGTGGCTCTGCCCAGGGACACGGCTTCCAAGGGCGACCCACACTTCTGCAATTTCAGAGATCTTCTTACTCCACCTTCCGTGTGCTGTGCCAAAAGGAGAAGTGCTCGGAGCCGGGGGGAAGTTGTGGCATTCTTTCCTATTCTGAGGAGGATTTCAAACCCCTGCCACATCCGAGGGGCACGCACTGCTCCAGCCACGCTGTGCAATGGGGCTGGGTCTGCACAGGGCCCTGGTTTGGGGTGAGCAGTTCCAGGAACCTCAAGAGTCATGAGCAGGAAAATACAGAAATAAAGCCCCCACACAAATGATCTGGCCAGAAATAACCAGGCTGTCAGACACCCCAGCAGGATATGTGGCCGGGGAGGGCTGGGCAAGGAGAGACACCTGAAGGCAGCTCCAGGCCCAAGCAAGGACTCTGTGCTCCCCTAAATGATGGCACACATGGGTAGGCTGGGCTCAGGCAATCCTGGGGCCATCTCTCCTTGTTTGAGGGGTCAGTTCCCCTTCAGGCAGCACCATCTGGTGCTGGGGAGGAGCAGAGCCAGAGGAGCCAAGAGATCCACTCCTCCCTGTGAGTTCATGGAGCTGCATCTTCCCACCTGGATGCTGCCAGAACAGCTCCATCCTGACCAGCTGCTGCCAAAAACTGAAGGAAAGGCTCTTCCCAGAAGAGTCTGCTTCATTTGCTCAGCATGAGGGCTCTGTTTTCCAGTCTGGATGAGACACAATCATCACTCCTTTCCTTTCAGCCATAAAAGCCTGGATTTCTGCTGCCACCATGGAAATCTCATCCCCATTTAGAGGGAAACATCTCCTGCTCCCTTCCCTATTGGAGCTTGACAAGATCCATCACCAGAATCTTTCTCCAGCACAGCTGAAGAGTGTCTGAGGCCTTAACACATTCACTTCTTACAAGTTCCTCATCATCAGAAAGGCACCTCGAGGTACTTTTAGAAGGTATATCCATGAGCACCGGAATTACAGTGCATTAATTAGCAGAGAGAGCATCCCAACAGTCACAAGGTCAGAACACAACATCCAGAATTCACACCTCGATGGGAGTCACTGAGAGAACAACACACAAGCACTGCA
Organism: Platysteira castanea; assembly: GCA_013397175.1. Lineage (NCBI taxonomy): Eukaryota > Metazoa > Chordata > Aves > Passeriformes > Platysteira > Platysteira castanea. The sequence continues at coordinate 104,828 of VYXC01011375.1, forward strand.
GTCTTGGAGGGCTTCCATCCCCCCTGAGCAAACCGGGGAAATTGACTTTCTCAGATGGACCAAGGCCTCAGGGACAGCAAAACTCACTGGGGGCTCTATAGGCAGGTGGAGAAGGAAACTCAAGGACCTTGTCCAGCCCTGGTGCTTTGGAGGGGAAAAGAAATAAGGGGTGGTGAACATTTGCTCTTCTGGGATAAACCACAAAGAAAATTTGACCGCATTTGCTGTCAGTGGCCACTGATTCTCCTCAACAGACAGTGCAGCCTCAGCCTTCCAGATGGAGTAACTCTACCTGAGGGCTGGAGCTGGCTGTGTGAAAGGCTTGGTAAGATCAGAGAGAGTTTTAAGCTGGTTGGTCACACAGATGGGCAGGTTGACCTTCCGGAGCCGTTGAGGTCTTCCCTCGGGCAGTTCCTCCCTGGCCCCACCCTACCCAACCTCTCCTCTCCCACTGGGCAAAAATCACTGGCAAGGAAGTGTCCAGCAGCTCAGGCTGGGACAGGGTTTCCCACTGCATCCATGGCAACAGGGAGCTTCAAGCCGAGAGCAATGGCCCAGGAGAAGGCATCACTCAGGTTCCACCACTGCTGAGCAGGACAGCACCACCAGAGCAGTGGATTAAGCAGGAAAACCCAGTTCCCCTCCAAATCTCCCCAAAACGCAGCTGCTCAGAGAGGAGAAATCACTAGGGGATTAAAGTCCACACTCAACACCAGCTAACAAAGGAAAGTGCCACTGCTGGCCTACAAAATACTGATCTTGACAAGGATTCAATTGAATTAAGTTGCCCACAGGCAGCTGTGGGTGGCCAGGTGCACTGTGCTCCAGAAGGAGTTTATTCACAGAGTCATGGAATGGTTTGGGTTTGAAGGGACCTTGTCCAGCCCTGAGATGCTTGAGAGCTTCTGCCCAGCCAACACCACACACAGCAAAGCAGCCCAAACAAGACACACTCCTGGTGTTTCATTCCTTACGACCGTGTCACTAAGGCCAGAAACTTCAGGATTATCATCCTGAGCCCCATAAAATGATGGAGTTCAAGCAGAAGGAAAAAAAATAAATCATGCAGTGACTTTTCTCTCTGCTGCAGAGCTCTGTGGTGGCCCTGGGTCTATCCAGGGACAGGAGGCATTGCCTCCAACTTTACCTATGCAAAACTGAGGTGATTAAACAAATTAACATCTCCAGACACAGAGCACCTGCTGAGGAGGGCAGCTCATCCCACCCAGCTGGAACCCCTCTTCAGGGCAGCCTAAGTTGAATTTTTAGGCCATCCTTAAGCAAGACTACTCCCATCCTTGTTCTCCTGAGCTGCTTCCCACGTGCACAACAGGAGTAATCCAACTTCCTTCCTTCGCCAGCAGTTGCACAACCAAATGTTTCAAAGCCTGTAAGAAGCTCAGATAATGCAATAATGGGAACATGGAAATTGCAGTCAGAGTTTAGCTTTTAATTCTTTCACGCCCAAGTTCAATTCTTATCAAACAAAAGCGGAACCCAACATTTTCACAGGTGATTTTGTCTGCTGAAGTGCCCCAGGATTCCTCGCTAGAATTCCACCTCTGGGAAGCCAGGTGTAAAATCTGAGTGCTGGAGGCTGGAATGAGCAGCTCCCCATAAACCACCAGGCCAAGAAAGTCCAACAATCACCACTTTAAAACCTCTGCTCCAAGTTATTCCCACCTTTGAAGGTGGAGTGGGCACTTTAAGCCTTCCTAAGGTCAGTTTTGAGGGGCTATCTCACCAATGAATTACCTTAGAGCACTGATAATGCAGAAAACACAAATTAAAGAAAATAAAGGCATCATTATTTGGTAATTTGGAGCACGTGAAGGCTGGCAACAAACAGCCAGGGACACACACAGCCGGGGATGTGTGGGACAAGGCAGCATAGGCTTCATTTCCACACCAAGATTACATTAGCTCTTCAGCCAGGAGCACAATCCCCATCAACTCCTGCAGGACCAGGCACAAAACCTCACCTGAGGTTATTCAAGGAATAACTGCCCTATGCCTCTGACCAAGCACCTGCCAGCCCTCCTGGAGGGAGATGCATCTCTCACCCACCCTGCCAAGGCTCCTTCAGGTGCAGCTCCGGGAAACTCAGCAGTTGTGTTCAAGCAGGAGTTGGAGGCAGAGGAATTGGAAGGCTCCAGCACCCAGCTGCCCATGGAGGGTCCTGGCTGCTCCCACTGCCTCTCCTCTCTTGAGTCAACGTTTTTAATAAGGAAAGTTAGACAGACAGGCGGGGCTGCCCCTAAAACAGACAAAACCACAACAACATTTGATTGATTTCAGAGTGAAACCGTCATCCTGTTGTCGTCCTGGTGATGAACTTCTCATCACAAGATTTCTGACCAGACTCCAGCTCCAGGGACTTGGGCACTTCCAGGGAAGGGACAGCCACAGCTTCTCTGGGCTCCCTGTGCAAGAGCCTCCCCACCCTCACAGGGAACAACCCCTTCCCAATATCCCATCCATCCCTGCCCCCTGGCAGTGTGAAGCCATTCCCTGTGTCCTGTCCCTCCATCCCTTGTAAAGAGTCTCCCTACATCTTTCCTGGAGCTCCTTCAGGTACTGGAAGGTCACAATTAGGTCACCCCTGGTCTCTTCTCCAGGGCTGAACAACCCCAATTCTCCCAGCCTTTCCTCCCAGCAGAGCTGCTCCATCACTCTGACCATCCTGAATTTTAGCCTGTGCATTTCCCTGAGGAACAGGAGAGCCCGGCATGTGTCACAGACTCACACAAGTAAAGACACCTGAGGACTATTCTGGGACTTTCTGTAGGTGAAAGTCCTTCCACTCCACCCCTGCCCACTCACTAGGCTCTGTGAGTTTGGGAAAATTCAGCCAGGGTAAGAGCAGCCTTGATTTTCCTCCTCAAAAACCCCAAGGCCAACAGAAATGACCCCGATCTGATGTGAGTAAGAGCAGGCCAGTTTTACACACTCGCTTTTCGGAGAGGAAATGCTCTTGTTCCTGGCAGCAATTCTGAAAACCCCTGGCCACATGATGCAAGAGTTAATTTTAGCTTCTACCACTCATTGTCACCACATCGAAGGTTGAAGTTCCACCCAACATCGCAGGCAATTCCAGGCTCCATGAATCCCAAGAGGATTTAGGCTGGGGACAGACATGGTGTGGTCACAGCCTGAGAGGAGCTGGGTGTCACCAGTGGGATGTGATGAAACTCCCAGGGCTGCTCTTTAGGGAAGGTGGAAGCTCAGCACAGGAGTTCCTGTATGTCACAGGGGAGACGGGGGAAAAGATAAAAAATCCAGCAAGTGGATAATTTCGAGAGGAAAAAAAGGTGTTTGCCAAGGTCCAGCAGCAGCCCCAGCTGTTCCTGCTGAGAAGGAAGTGAAGGACACCACAGTGTCCAGTGATTCCTCCCAACACCCCCAGAGACAGGACACAAAGTGACATCCCTGCTGTGAGGGTTTGTGGCCACTCACCTGGGCTGAAGGTGGTAGAACCCCAGGTGTTTCCATGCTCAGCAGGAGACCCTCCCAAAGCCTGTGGGACACCTGGCCAGGAGTGGGGTCCCTGCTCACATGAATTCCTGGCAGCTGAAGATGCTCCAAGGGAGTGTTTGGATCAGGAGGGAGCCCAGCACCTCCTGCTCTGGGCATGGACCCATGTCCCACATTTCCTACAGCAGCTGCTGGTACCTGGGGCTTCTTTGGCCATGGTCCCTGGGGAAAATCCCTTTTCACTGTGCCAGGTCACGTGTGGGTGGCACTGTCACATTCAGGACAGCATCAAATATGAGGGAAGCACCAACAGTGCGAGACCAGGAAAACTCCTCACTACCCGTTCCGTGTTCCACTGGCCCAGCACTTTCCTGGGCCTCCCCAAACCCTTCCCAAGACTTCCTGCCCCCAAATGTCAGGTGGCTCCTTACTCTGCGACTGTGGCTCACAGGGAGAGTTGTTTGGGGTTTGGGTTTGTTAGGGTTTTTCTGTTGCCAAAACATCTCCCAGCCTGAACAGGATCAGGGACCATCCCAGCAAGGTGGCACAGAGCACAAAGGTCCCTCCCAGAGGGGACTCCAATCCCTGCCCCACTGCCTTCCCCCTGCAGCTCCCTCGTGATGAAGGAGGCAAGAGCTGATCCTAATTCCTTCTGGCTATTTGGAAAAACAAGTTTACACATGAGATTTCAATTTGCTCTCCCTCTGCTTAACTCCTCCAGCTGTGAAACAAAGTAAGCGAGAGACAAAGCCCTACAAACAAGCAGCCGTGACCATTTCTGAGGGCTTTTTGTGAGCTCCAATGCCAAACCCACTAAACAGATTAACTTCCAGCATAAACAAGCAAGTAAATCTTTCCCCCAAGGCCCTGTGTATCCAAAGGAAGCTTTAGAAGTTGCTTCCTGCCATTGTGGAGGCCCTGCTGGGAACCCAGGAGCCTTTTCAGTCCCTGGCTTGGTTGCCCAAACCCTTCAGTTTAGTCCCAGCACCACTGGCTGTGGCACCACAAAGGACAGATGATGGCAGGGACATTTTTGGATGGTCCCCCTCTCTCTCAGGCCAAGGGCAAGCAGGGCTGGGATTCACAAATCTGACAGGAAGGTGTGAACCCCGCTCTGAGTGGTACAACCACCTCATCCCCATCACAGTGAGGGGAAGGAGGGAAGTCTCCAAATGGCAGGACAGCCCAAAGAGAGCGACTGTATCTGAAGGTGACACCACAGCCATGAGTGACATCAAGAGCAACCCAGCTCTGAAGAGCCTCTGGCCAGGCTGGCACAGCCCTGACCTCTGAGCCAGCCCCCAAATCCCCCCAGGCACCCATCACAGGAGCAGGGAGTGCAGCACACGAACTCCCAGGCCCCAGGTTCTCCCGGGATGGGCTGGAGCATCCTGGCACAGGGGCCTTTCTCCCAAAAGGGGCAGACCTTCATCCCAGCCACGCTCCTGGGAGCTGAGCTGACAGTGACTGTAAACACTCAGTTTCCAAAGGCTGTTGCCTTCATCCTAAAACATCACCCTCACGGTGATGCTCTGGTTGGAGCCCACCTGGAGTAGGTGGGATGGTGTTTACAACTCACCTAGAGTAGGTGGGATGGTGTTTAACACTCACTATCCTCCATCACCTCTAAACCCAGTACCAGGATCCAGCAGCTCAGGGCCATGGAGTTCCCAGGCTCTGGGTGTTCTCTGTGCTGTAGAAGTGGGTTTGCAACCATTCCTCCACACTTTGGAACTCTCTAAGGGATCAGGGCCCCCTGGCATGGAGACCAGATCAACCTGGGGACAATTTCAAATTAGTGAGCAGCTCTCTGGGAGCACTGACCTTGTTGGCTTTGATTGCAACCCAGCTAATTGATCCAGGGAGGCCTCAGGCAGGATTCTCACAGCTGGATGAGGAGCAGCAGGGATCTCTCCCAGGATGGAATTCCCTCAGTCCCACTGCAAAGCCTCAACACCTGAGAGATGCTGTGACTCCCCCGGGCAGCTGCACACTCGGCGTGTGCCCATTTAGGAGCTTTATCAACACAAAGACACCAAGAATGAAGAACCATTTGTGGAGTTTCACATGTACAGACTGCCAGAAACAATGAGAAAAGGGAAATGCCACCTGAAAGGATGGGAGCTTGTTTGCCGAGAAGCCTCTGGGCTGGGGGTTTAAGTAGACACAGAGCGATGGGGGAAGCAGCTGAAAGGGGAAGCGTTTCATCTTAATTTGAGACAACAAAGAATGGGCCTTTGTGGAAGGGATGAAAAACACTTCTGCAGGCTCAGGGCAACGGCGCCTTTCCCAAAGCATGCACGCAAGCAGCCGTGCCCCGTCCATGCAGCCCTGCGCTGGAACGGGTGCACGTGGCAGTGAAAAGAGCCCAGAGTGGCCACACAAACTCCTCCAACCCGGGATACAGCCATGAAAAATTCCCTCCCCCAGCAGCTGCTTAGGGCAGTCACAAGATCGAGGTGAAGCAGAGCTCTTCCTGCTCAGACAAAGCAGCGTCGGGCAGCCGCCAGCGGCGTGACCGTGGACGGTGCCCCGTGTTCTCCGTGCCCAGGCACCCCCATCCCGTGGGCTGCTCATGCCAGCCCTGCTCGCTTCTGCTTCAGCCCACCCCAAAATAAGCACCGGCAGCGTTTTGCCAAAGCACTGTGGGGATTTTGGACAATGACACAGAGCGTTTGAGGGGAAGCCGAGGCCCAGCCGCGTCTCTCTTACAAATACAAACAGTGCCCCTGAGGCACCCAGAGTCACTGATAATTGTCACTGATAATTGTCACAGCGCCACGGCACTGCCCCGGCCAGCCAGGGAGAGCTTTCCTATTCCCCTTTTAACTTAGCCAGAAGCTCACGTTCGCATCTGCTGGCTAAAAACACATGCGGAGCTTTTCCCTGGCCGGCACAGGTGGGGAGGCAGCCCCGGAGCCCTCCCGGGCACCCCGAGGGCTCCAGCCCCGTGCCGGGAAGGGGTAGCCCAGGTGGGAGCGCTGAGCCACAGCTGCCCCGGCAGGTCCGACCTCCAGGCCCGGCTTTACCAGCCGGAGACCGAAGCTAGGCGACCTCTCAGCCGCTGCAGGTTCAACCCAGCTGAGGTGACACCACAGCCCAGTCTCGGGCTCCAAACCCCCCGACGCTGCTCCCACCCAAAACCACGCTCCCGGAGCATCTCTGTGCTCCGACTCCGAAGCCCCAGCTCCCTTCCAGCCGCATATCTGCTATCCCGGCCGAGCATTCCCGCTGCGCCAGCCACCAGGGAGCCCATCAGCCGCAAGCTGAAGCTG
>VYXC01011375.1:116067-307285 GCA_013397175.1 Platysteira castanea
TCCATCCATCCATCCATCCATCCATCCATCCATCCATCCATCCATCCATCCATCAATCCATCCATTCCTCCCTCCCTCTCTCTGTTCCTCCATCCTGTGCATGATGTGAGTTTGTTTTCCTTCCCTCCCTGCACTGCCTTTACCTCACTTTTGCTGGGCAAACCCTCAGCCCCTCTGTGACAGTGCCAAACCCAGGCTGGTAGCACCAGGCTGGAGATGTGCTGCCGGTGTCTGCTCTGGTGGCACCTAGGAATGGCCTTTTCCTGTTGCCTTCACGGCTGCTCCTGATCAAAGGCCCATCCCATCCTGACTTCTGTCCCCTCGCCTGGCTCTGCACTGGGCTTGTGGCTGGATCCCACCCAGCTGGTGCTGAGGGCAGGGGCAGGAACCTGAGCGGGTTTCTCTGCGGAATTCGGTTTGTTGAAGAGAGTGACCACTGCCACTGCAGCTTCGATACTTGAAACCTGCTCAGAGGCCAAAATAGCTGTGGGTTCCGCAGTGAAATTCCAGTGAATTTTAAAAAAAGCAAACCCAGTCAGAGCCGAAATCCCCTTCCACTGGTGACCAACGGAGACAAAAGCCGCTGAGCAAAGCGCGTGGGACAAGAGCCCCGGGTGCCTGCGTCACCTGCGCCAGGTGAAACCCCTGCAGGGGGACATGGGCTCAGCCTTTGCCAGCTGAGCAGCCACCAGCAGTTCAGCAGAAATCCCAAGGCAGCAAAGATAGCCGGACAGGGAAGGTCTGGTGTCGATGTCATGGTGCCACCTGCCCCAAGGCACTGCCCTGGGGAGCAGCTGAGTGCTTGGTGGAGCTTTGTGTCCCAGCTCCCCTTGGCCCAAGCTCTTCACTGGATGCCAGCCTGGGATGTCAATCTGACCTTTTCCACCCCTTCTGCACCATTCCCACCTCCTCACTTCAGCTTTTCAGGCAGATCCCTGAACTGGAGGTACTGGGAGGTGTCTGAAGGGCCAAAGCTGAAGAGGCCGAACTCCTCTGGGTGCTGGGGCTGCAGGAGGTCCCCTCCTGTCCCCTCCCTCCCCACCTGAGGCACTGGGAGCTCCTTGTTGTGTTCCTGGGGGCCCGGAGCATCTGAGGAAGTTACCAAACACGGGCTGGGGAGGCTCGTGGCAGCGGAAGGAAACAGAGGAGGGCAGGGAGGGGCCACGCCAGGGCTGCAGCAGTGACAAACAGCAGCGTGGGGCCACCAGGCTGACACAGCCAGCTCGGGGAAAGGGCTCTGGAGTAGGGGCACCTCCAAGGGATGTTGACACCAGCATGTGCCTGGGAGCTCCTGGAGCAGGGAGCTGTGTTCCTCCTTATTGCTCAGCTGGTCTGAGTTCAGGGGATCCTGGGGATGCTGGTGCCACACCAGGGTGACAGCAGGCAGTGGGAGGTGGCTTTTAGGGGCCACAGGTGGCTTTTAGGGGCCACACAGAGCAGGAATGACATCCTCGGTGGCTCCCACCAATGAAGAGGGGTTGCATCGAGCGTGGCTGTGGTGACACCGATGGCAATGCTGAAGCTGTTGGAGCTGCAGCCAGAGCAGGGCCATGGAGCACTGGCAGCTCTGGCACATCCCAGCTCAGGTCCTGCCTCTGGAGCTGCCAATCAGCCCCAGCAGGAGGAGAAAGCCGAGATGAGCCGAGGCTCATCTAAATGATGAGCTCATTTAGACCTTTGGGTTCTTTGTGAACACCTCAGGGCACGGGATGTGAAACACTGACCTGGGGCAGCTCCCTGTGCCAGGGAGAGCTGGCACCAGCTGGCTCTGAGGGAGCAGCTCCATGCCAGGGATGCTGGGCTGGGAGCATTGCTCTGCCTCTGTGCTCACTTGAGCCACTTTGTCCCTCACAGCTGATGGCCCGAGGGAAAAACACCCAAATATCAAAGTATGAATTCCAGCTCACTCCACAGAAACACCCACATCGGTGCAAAGTCAGAGATCCAGCCACATCCGTGCTTTCAATGCCCAAGGGACACCACCTCTGCTCCAGGGATGCTCAACAGCCAGCACAGGGACAGAGAGCAAGTAGTGAAATATAAAAGTCATTCTTCCACAAGCAGCTCCAAAGTAAGTCATGGAAACCCTTGGCTGGGAGCAGAGCACTCTGTGCACAAGCCACTGTGGTGCTACAAGGGGATCTCCATAGAGAACATCTCTAAGGAAATCAGGTTTCCCATGTGTGCAAAGGGGTGGCCAGGGGGGTCAGCTGTGAACGTGTCCTGTGACAGCAATCAAATCCTCCTGCATTTCCAGGAATGGGAACTCACAAACCTAAATCTCCCTTCCCTGGCTTCTACTTTGGCTCCTTTTCCTCCAAATCAGCATAAAGGCACCTCTTGGGTGGCTGCTGAAAAATAGGACTTACCCCAAACTCACAGAGATGCTCAGAAGTTCACAGAATTATGGACTTCTAGAATGGGTTGGGTTGGAAAGGACCTTAAAGATCACCTTGTCCCAACCCCCTGCCCAGGGAAGGGACACCTTTAACTGAACAGGTGTCTCCAAGTCCCTCCAACCTGGCCTTGGACACTGAAGTTCACCTTACACTGAAGTTCAGCTCATCACAGTCCCGTTCCCATTCCTCTCTGCTCCACACCCAGATATGCTCCCTGAAACAGCAACTCCAACCCAGCCCCACACTGGGAATCGAGCAGCTCACCCTCCCAAAATACCATGAAGTCACCAGCTCTACACGCAGGCCAAGGTCAGCAGATCACAGCCAGCACATCTCCCTGGGGTGCTGCCACTGGTGCCCAGACTGAGGGTTTGCACCAGCTTCAGGATGGCTGACCCTGTCCTCACACAGCGCTCGAAGCTGCTGCTGTTGCTGGGGTTGCACAGGCTCCAGGTGAGCCCACTCGCTCCCTCTCCCTCTGTTTCCACAGTAACGGAGCATCCCAGCCCCATGGAGCACCTCTGCAGCTTCTCCCCACTGCCTGTCCCTCAGAGGGAAGGGGAAGCAGCAGCACTGAAAAGGGAACCTTCTTGTCTCTGGTTTTCCCCATGAGTTGTGTTTTTCATTTCTCAGTGCAAGCTCAGAGGATCCTGACAGACTCTGCCGCAGCCCTTGAGAAATGAAACTGGGCCTCGCTGCGGGCAGATCTGATGTTCCCCTTCCACCTCCCATGGAGGACTTGACAGTATAACTTTATACGGCCCAGTCTGTTGAGGTGTCAAAGGTTTTCCAGCCAGTTCTGGGCTGGGAGGGCTCCAGAGCTGTCACACTTTCGGTAGAGGAGTCTGATCTGCACTGCTCTGGGGCTGCCGGCATTTCCAGCTCTTTGCTTCCCCCGGCTCCGGGCGGGATTCAGCCGAAGCTGGAACATCCTTTCCTCACTTCTCAGACCTGCCTGCCCTGACAGCAGGGGATTCCTGTCCGGATCAGCCTCCGGGAGCAGGAGGAGCGCAGGTGGTCCCGGGAAGGGGCAGGGCGCTGGGAAGAGCCGGGCTGGGAGTGGCTTTCCCGTGGGCTGAGGTTTCCACCCTGTGTCCTGCCGGAGAACTGCACTGATGGGGAGGGCTCAGCATCCCCCGGGGGTGCGGCTCAGACGACCCTGTGCGTCCAGCTGGGCGATGAATCCCTGGAAAATACTTCCAAGGGACTGCTCTGCCTCTGGCAGCCTCCCTGGGTCAGCCCGGAAGAGGGGCGATGTGAGGGTGCTGAAATTCGTCAGGTCCCGTGATATCTGTGACTGCGATGACCCTCAGCTCTGTCTCGGCCACTCTGAGCCTCCAGAGCCAGCAGCACCTCCCCCTTCCCAAAGCACCACAGCTCCCGGTGAGCCCCTCAGCAACCAAACCTGGATTCGGGAGCTCGCTCTGGGCACTGCCAGGTAAAGATGTGTCCATAACCAGGACTCGCTCTGGGTCTTGATGGGACTAAATAAATCTGAGCAGTCCCTGGGGCTGGCTGCACAGTGGGCCTGTGCTTTGCTGGACAGTTGGACACATCCCTGGGCCGCCACACATCCAGGGGTGGAGGTGGCAGCATTCCAAGGATGCTGTGAGCCCAGAGCAGCTGCAGTTTGTGCTCCTTCCCCGGGTCACAGCCCTGTCACCCAGCACAGCCATGAGGGCGTCAAGGCAGCACAGCCCAGCCGTGTCCCACCTCTGTCATTCCCATTGCCTCTCCACTTTTGGATGCACATTTTATGGTAGACAAGCTGTAAATCAAGTGAAAATCTGAAAATCTGAGTAGAAACCACAGGGTCCTGCAACCCTCAGGAGCTGGGCTCTGCCTTCCCAAATGCTGGGGCCGAAATACTTCTGCAAGGGACAGCCCAGAGGAGCAAGGAACAGCCCAGAGGAGTGAGGGACAGCCCAGAGGAGTGAGGGACAGCCCAGTTCTCAGCTGGGATACTTGGGGTTGTTTGGCCTCTCCGGAGGTTTTGCTCCCAAATGAGTTTGCAGCAGGAGAGGGACAGATCCAGAAAAACAAGGACGGTGATCCCCTCCCCTTCTGGTCCCCTGGAGTGGTCCCTCCACCTGGACACGACCCATCCGCATTCGCGTCCCGGGCTGGCACAGAGGGCTCGGCGCTGGGACCCCAGCAGATGGCAGCAGGGCCTCAGGGTGAGCTCCCGTGAATTGTTTCTTTCGGTGAATTTCCTTTTTTTTCCTGCTTGTTTTAAATAAAAACAGTCACCCCGTGCAAATCCACTGCAGATACACCTTGGGGTAAGCTGAACTGGGGGAGGGACATTAGACCTGCACCTTATCCAGGTGACAAACTCCGTGTCCTCTGCAGGCACCTGGATGATGTGCCCACATCACCCGTGAGGAGAAAATGGGGTTTGTGGGCAGGGTTTATCTCGCCCTCGGGTAAATGGGAAAAATGGAACAGAGATGTCACTCAACCCAACGAGAAGAGGCCGGAAGCAGGATAGAGCCGGGCTGGAGCAGCCCATCCTCAATCCTTCTCTGCAGGCAGCAGAGTGGGCAGGACAAGGGGATGTGCCCGGATGGGCACAGGTAGTTCTGAGTGAGGACCACCGCAAATCCAGGACTCCTCCGGGCAGGAGGCACCCCCAGGCCCTCTGCTGTCCATAAACCCTTATACCTTAACTCATTTTGCACCATTCCCAGTGGCCAGCTTCATCCTGATGCTTTAATTCTCAGCTATAGTGAAGCTACTCCATGCTCAGCAAAGCCTCCGAGGTGCCATCAGTGGGTCCAGGTTTAAATCTGAAAATTGGGGTGTTTAAAGCAGGTGATTGTAACCCCCAGCCCTCTGGTTTATCAGAGGCCGGCAGGGTGGATGTGTTACAGGTATCTCCAGGTCTCAGGGTTGTCTGTGCATTTTGGGTGCCACAGGAACAGCTCACACCCCGCATTAACCCTCACAGCAGTGATATTTTACTGCTTCTGTCACCACACACTTCACGATGCCACCAAATGACCAGGGAACGTGTGTGAGGGGGCAGCGCTGTGGGCAGCGAGGTCCTGGAGCAGCGTTTGATGAATGTGAGGTGGAATTCCGATGGGCAGTGTCTGCGTGCATCCATCGGGGTGCCCGGGACAGGAGGGATGTGGAGATGAGGATCCAGCAGGATCCAAAGCAGGTGCTGTGCTGGGAGAACGATTCTGCTTTTCTCTAGCACAGGATGGACTCTGAAAAACAGGAGGGGGTTGCTACAGCCACAGCGGGAAGGGACAGAAAAAAGACCTTTACCTTCTCCTCCCCCTCGTTCCTGAGGCATCGGGAGCAGGGATGAGACCTGCAGCCACCCCCGGCTGAAGTTCACAGCAGCCTCTCCCACCACGGACAGCAAAGAGCTTTACTAAGGGTGCAAGCATCGTTCTCGGCTCAGTATCTGGGGAAACTGAGGCTGACCCGGAGTTGTCCATTCGCCTTCTCCCACCACCGCCTCAATCCCCTCCCCTTCGTGCTTCCCATGCGCTCTCCTCCGGCATTCCCGGGGCTCGGGCACGCCGAGGCGTGCGCGGCGGGATCGGCTTCCAGGCAGGCGGCGGTGCCGCTGAGCAGCAGTCGACAGCGAGGAATTCGGCTCGGCAAACCAGCGCTCCCAGCTGCTCCAGCCCCGCGGCGGCCGGGGCGATGCCCGCCGGCGGCAGCGGGGCCGGGGGGCCCGGCTGGGTTTGGGATGGTGCGGACCCCCCAGCACGCAGGGTGATGTGCAGGGAGGGCCATGCCGGGGCTTTGGGCTCTGCTCGCTCAGCTGCATCCGTGCCCCCTGGCCTGGCACGGGCACCAGGCCGGTTAATGGCCCTGCCGAGGGTTGAAGTGCGGACACAGCGCCGAGATAAAGCCCCGGAGCTCAGCCCGGCACGGGCTGCGTGTGTAGCGGGGCTCTGCATGAACCCACCCCGGGACGGGGCGGGATGAGGGCTCTGTGTCCCGGAAGGAGGCACGGGAAGGTCCCTCCGATGGAGCTGTGGCCCCATTCCCAAAGCCCCGTCCGGGCTCCCAGGATGCCGCAGTGCCTGGCCCCCCATCAGCAGGTTAGAGCCACTCGAAGGCCACTTCATCCCCGCTTAATACATCCTTAATTATAATTAGGTTAGGATGGCTGCCAAAAGGAGCCCGAGCACCGCGCAGCGCCCTGGGTGAGGTCCTGGAAAACTCGTCCTGACAGATGCCAGGGCTCTGCTCAGGGCCGGGCCAGGGCTCGCTCCCAGCACCCTCTTGGCGGCCTCCCTTGATTTTGGGGTGCCAGGAAGGCCCCAGCACCCGCCGTGCCCCGTCTGATATCCAGAGGACACTTCCCCTAAGGAAGACACAAACCTAAAGCCCGGATGGGGCTGTTGCATGACCCTCCACGCCCTGCCTCAGCCATGCTGGCTCAATCCCTACAAATCCTCCATTCCTTCCCCCAGGGAACAGGATGCTTTCTGGAATATATATTTTTTTATTACTTCTAAACAAAGAAAGCAACAAAACATCCCCTTCATCTGCAATGCTGAAATAGAGCCTGCCCCAGGACTGCCCCAGCTGCAATCAGAGTTCAGTCCCACAAGCCCACTTGTCACTGCAGAGGCAATGTTGGAGAAGAGTTAATTATCTAGGAAAGGGAGTTACTGAGAGCTGGGAATCCAGAGGCTTTGGGGATTCTTGTTTTGATAATCCTGCTCCTTAGGTAGCTGAAATCCACCCAGCCCTGCTTGCCCTGGCCCAGCCTCTGCCACACTCCCTCCCTCTCCCCTGGAAACCCAGCCCAGGTTCCATCTTTGCCTTACGCCTTAAGGCTTAAGGAGATCAAATTCCTTTTCATAGCTGTGTTCTGATTCAGCGGGGAGGAACATTCCCACTAGGATCAGGGTTTCAGCTCCACGACCTTCCACAGGTCCCGTGTAAAACTGAGGTCTTGGGTTCTCCCAAGCAGTCTCTGTCGAGGCAGAAAATCTCTGCACAGGCCAGTTTCTTATGCCAGAACCACAGCAACTTCCCCACTGGAGTCATACCTGTAGTGTTCACTGTGCCCAGACACAATTCTGTAATGCAAGTGAGGAACTGTCTCTGCTCAAATTAACTATTTTAAGGGAATATTTGTTATTTTAAAGGACTGTGGTGCCCTGCTCGCTGCACTGTCCCTGCCCTTAGCACTGTCCTACCTGATCTCTCTTTGCCCTAGACAAGTCTGGCCCTCTCCATCTGCATTCCCTCAGCTCCAGAACTCCTGTGCTGGAACTGCTGTTCAGATTTTGCTAAAGCAACTCAAGGCAGTGAATGAAGGGGTCGATTTTCTCTGAGTAATACTGGGCTCGAATCAAAAGGGAAAGCCTTTGCTTGCTGTTATCCACCCCCAGCAGGGCCCAGGTGTGGATGATTCTCAACCAAGACCACTCCCAAAGGAGCAGCTCAGTGTCCAGGACTCGCTCGAGCTGCTGTCAGGCAGTTCCAGGGGGGAGTGAAGGGGCAGCTGGAGTGGTGACACCGAACTCCTGTGCAAAATACAGTGTGGGGTCAAAGCTAGGCACTTTGGAGTGGGGATCCTCACTCTGAGTCCCCAAAAGCCTTCATGGCACCTGGGTTGGGTTGTCCCTCAGGCCTTGGGGGTTGGGATTTGTGAATTGCACCGGTGTCCCTCTATCAGTCAGACCCAGAAATACTTGTTCTAAAGAGAATAATCCTAAAAACAGTGCAGTAGGAAGCCATTGCAGTAAGTGGAGTTGCGTCAGGTCCCCTGAGATCCAGGTGGGTGCTTTGATCATCTAAAAATAAGATCTGCAGAGTGGCACCAAAACCTCAGTGAAGTCTCTCTGAATTAAACATTTCACTGAATAAACTGGATGTCCACATCCCCTCCTCTCCACACAGATCCCCAGCAAGGCTTGTACAGGAATCTCCCTCCTCCAAACCCAAACCTGTTTCCTTCACCCCACATCTCGCACACCTCAGCCTGGCAGCAGAGTCCTCCAGATCCCTGAAACTGGGGTTACCCAAACAGGGGATACAGAAATACAGGGATATTCCCTCCATCAGTGCAGGGGGTCCCTCCAGGCCTCCAACAACTCAGGGCAAGGAGGTTTCTCCAGCTGTGCTGGAGCACACCCAGTGGCCCGAGCTCCCAGTTTGAGTATTTTTTTCCCCTGGAGCTCAGAACATTGTTGTGAGATCACCAAGTCTCTCTTGTCCCATCCCTGTAATGTATTGCTCAGAAAAGTAATTCTGACTTGGAAATAGCTTGAAAATGTAGGGTAGCCTTGTTTGGGGTGCAGGAGGAGCTGGGGTCTGGAGGGTCTGTGTGGGTTCCTGGACTGTGCCGTACAAAACCCACTTTTCCCTGGATGAGACCTTGGCAGTGTGTCCCGCACACGGCAGCATTTCCCTGCCTGAGCTGCCTCATTTTTGTTGTGCTCCATCTGCACCCACCCAAACGAAGCCGTTGTCTCTGTAGGGCAGCACACAAACAAATCAAAGGGTTTGACAGCATCACCATCCAGGAGCGCTCCTGTTTTCCTGGGAATATCTGGGACCCAGAGTGCTGCAGTGGCTAAATCCACCTGTGAGTCCCTGGGAGTGCCTGAGCCGTTCTGGCTTCGGTTCGGGCTAGCCGGGAGCTCTCCTGGCTGCTGGGTGTCCCGCAGCTCTGCTGAAAATAAATCAAATATTACTCACTGAGCTTCCCAGCCTGCCTGCCCTAAAGAAAACATTTTGCAAGAGAAAATATAGTATTCCAGAGGCTTATCTCGCTTGGTGGCAATTGTGGGTGTATAATTGAAAACTGAGTTGATCATTAGAGGTTCACAGAGATGCTGAATAGCCCAGTGTTCAGTGGTCTCTGCCAGCCACGGCCAATTTACATTAAAGGCTTGATTCCTTCTCCAGTCCACTTTTCAGCCCCTGGGAAATCTCCTCGTCGCTTATTCCTCCTTTGCAAGGACTGTCTAGTTCGAGGGAAAGTCTTGCCTGGCTCTGCTCTCGCTGCTGCCCAGGCTGAGCCGGGACGTCCCTCCCTGACCGTGGGCATTTGCAGAGGATTCAGCATCAGTTCCATGTCCAGCTCCCCCCCATCCCAAACTGACACTCGGACTTGACCTGCCGTTCCCTGAACGGTTATTTTTTAATGTAAAATTCGTTCCGTTTTTTTTCTTGCGTGAATAGAGGAGCCAGAGGTGTGGTCTCCCGGGAGCTGAGGAGAAAACTGGATTAGGTGCCAAGGAGCTACAAAGCGATAGGGGAAATTACACTTGTTTGGGAGCAAAACGTAAATATTAGAGCGACGATAATAACAATAACTGCCTGCCGGGAGCCACAGAGCTTTGGGGTGGAGGATTAAATGTCATGTGCAAATGTGATCTGTGCTGGCGGAGAGACATCAGTCCGGGAAGAGCCAGCGGTGCCTTCTTCCCGAATTCCCTTGGGACCGGTCTTTCTCCCTTTTCCCCGCAGTGCTCCTACGACCCTCCAAGTCAGGCAACGGGAACCAAGTTATGGATCAGCATCCCCACACAACCCCTCGCCCTCCCCCTTCCCTCTTTCATCACAAAGAAGCCCCCGGCTGATCATTTTCGCATCCCCGAGCCGGCGCTTCGGAGCTGAGGGAATTCGGGAATGCCCCGGGCTCGCTCCGCGGCCACTCAGCCGCCGATAAACCGCTACAAACGGGTCTGGGGGCAGCGGGGCTGCTCCTCACTGCGCGCCGGGGCCGACGTTCAGGCGACAGAGAGTCCCTGGGATGGGGAGCGAGAAGGTGACGGGGAGTGCCCGGCGGAGCTACCGGACCCGCGAGCGGCACAAGCGGACTCGGCTGCCGCTGTGGTCCCGGTTCAGCCCCGCCCGGAGCCCCGCGGTGCCTGGCAGCCCCGCCGGCGGCGAGAGATGCGGCAGCGGCGGGGTCGTGCCGGAGTCGGGGCAGGGGACCCGGAGCGGGCCCCCGCGGGGTCTCCGGCCGCCGCTGCCCTCGTGCTTGCGGAGCGAAGTTTGGGGGGTTTGAGGGGAGCAGCCCCGGCCGCCTGCCGTGCCCGTGTTTAAAAGACTGCGGAGATATTTTCACACCTCAAACCGCCGCCCCCCTCTCCCCTCCAGCCCCCATCGCGTTGATTTAGCCCTTGGTAATTAATTTGGCATTTCAGAATAGCTACTGGGCTGGATAATGGCCTCATTCATCTCCCCAGCCTAATCTGAACAGAATCTGGAAGAAAAGCTTTCAGAAAGACAGAAACTGCCATTCGGCAACTGCTCAAAAGAACTGTCACTCCAGGGGAATAAATCGCTCCTGATTATTTCAGCCCGGGTCTTCTCTGCTTTTCCAGCCGCTCCCGGTGCCGCCGGGAAACGGCCCCCCGAGAGCCGAGGAGGAGAAGAGCCGCTCGGGCTTTCCCCCTCCCTTCTCCAAGCCCGGGCGGTGCAGGGGGAGGTGGGCGAGGAGCAGCACATTGTTCCCGGGGAGGAGGACGAGCTCCGGCACCCCAAGCCATTTGACTTTTAAAACAGTCTCCGGGCGCCGGGGCCGCCTTTCCCGCTGCCCCCGGTGCAGCTGAAATAAAACCCTTCCCGGGGCTTCTCCCGGACCAAATGCGAGGGAACGGGGGTGCTCAGCTCTGTCCCAGCCCGGCCGTGCCCCGCCGCCGCTCAGGCCCTGGGCCCGCACGTGGGCTGGCCGCGCTCCCGGGGAGAGACCAGAGCTGCTCCGGTGTGGTCCCAGCCGTGCTCCGTTCCTGATGCAGGTACCGGAGATCCTCCGGTGTGGCCCCAGACGTGCTCCGTTCCCAGTGCAGGTACTGGAGATGCTCTCTCCCCAGTGCGATATCGGAGATCCCGTAGATGCTCCGCTCCCGGTGTAGGCACCGGGGATGCTCCAGTGCTGGTACCAGCAGTGTTTCGTTCCCAGTGCAGGTACTGGAGATGCTCTCTCCCCAGTGCGATATCGGAGATCCCGTAGATGCTCCGCTCCCGGTGTAGGCACCGGGGATGCTCCAGTGCTGGTACCAGCAGTGTTTCGTTCCCAGTGCAAGTACCCAGAAAATACTTGTTCTAAAGAGAATAGTCCTAAAAACAGTGGAGTAGGAGATGCTCCGGTGCTGGTAGCAGCGATCTTCCGACCCCAGGGCAGGTACCGGAGACGCTTCGGCGTCTCACCAGGGCTGACTTAGGTAAGGATCCGTCCCCTTCCGATCTAAGACAGGGCCCGGGCTGGCTGGTGCTTCACGACAGGAAAATCAAATCCGAAGTGGGTGGCGATCCGTGGAGGGCACGGCCTGGTGCCCCGAGCATCGCTCCGTTCCATCCGCCCGGGACGGCCCCGGGCCCCTGCCCCGGAAGGGCCCGGCAGACTCGGGCCCGGCGAGCTGCTCCTCGGTCCCCGCGGAGCTGCTTACATGCATTTAATAGCTCGAGGGCGAGGTAATTAGAGGAGAAAGCCTCAGTAAATCACGTTAATGACCGCAAGAGCCATTACAAACCCCGGGGGTTGTGAAACACCGAATAAACCCAGCGAGAAGGGCAGGACGGAGGCGAGAGCCTCAGCCCCGGGAACGTCGACGAGAAGCGCGGAGCTCCGCGCTCGGCAGCTCTGCGAGGTTGTTAAATTAACACCCTACTAATGAGATTGAGCAGTACCTCGGCTTTGCGGGGGAGTTCAGGGGGGCCAGGTTTCCTTAGATTCACCCCAATTTTTGCTATGAGGCGGTGAAGGACCGTGAGGGCTTTGAGGGACCCCCGGGCGACCTTTAAGAACCCTCACGGGTTTTAAAGAAACGCTGAAATTTCAGCCGTGCCCTGTGCGCTGGGGGCATTCCCGGGGCCGCGGTCGGGCCGGCGAGAGGGTCCAGGGGCAACCGGAGCCAAACCCGCATCTTTCCCCAGAGGAAGAAGGGTCCTCCCAGCGGCACCTGCAGGTCCCGAGCCGGCCCCGTACGCCCCCCACCCCCCCGGCACAGGAGCCGTCCCCCTGTCCCTTCGCAGCGCCGGGACGGCCCGGACACGGGCGGACAGGGAATTCACGGCGAGAGCTGGTCCCGGACACTCCTGGCCAAAGGAAAAGCGTCAGGCGAGTGAAGCGGGGCGGGGGATCACAAACGACGAGCGGAGATGCTCATAGCAGGCACCTGGAGGGGTCTGTGGGCCCGAACTTGGGGGTCCCGGCTGGGGATTCCCATTCTTGCTGTCCGCACAGCTGCGGCCGGGCCCCCACGGAGCCGCGGCCACCGCGCTGGGCAGAGCACGCACCGGGCAGCGATGTCCCGGCGGCTCTCGCAGCCTCTGGCCCGGCCTGGCCCCCACGGTCCGGGACAGTTTAGTCTAAAGTGTCCCGCTCCCTCCTTGAGGTACCCTCCCAAAGCTGGACGGGAGCACACACCCCTATCCCAATTCTGCAAATAGGGCCGCGATTCAGGAGTGGGGATAAAACTTTCACCGTGTCTGGGGTATCCCGGGACTGTCTGTGAGTGTCCTGGGTGTGCCGGGCTGCGGCCGAGTCCCTGTGTGGCTGAGGTGGGACCAGCGGGACTGGATCCCACCGTCCCGGGTCGGCCGCATCCCCATCCACACCCCGCCCCTTCCCCCGGAGAAGGAGGGCGCCGGGAGCGGGAATGAGGGGCCGTTTCCCGGGGAAGAATTAACAAATCCCGGGAGCGGCNGCTGGGGGGGTTCGGGGGGAGCGATGGGGGCAGGGAGGCTGCGGAGCCCCGCTGCCCTGCAGGGAAGGCGGTTGCATTGCCAAAGACGCCCCGCTGGGCTAGCAGGCCCGGGAGCAGATTAATCAGGCACTAATTCAATTTACAACAACCACTTTTATTCAGCTCGGTGGCAAGGAATTCAAAGCGGGGAGAGGGGCGGGCGGAGGGGAGGGGGCGGAGGCTGGCCTGGGGCTCGCCGCTGCCCGGGCAGCCCCCGTCCCGTCGGGCCGCCCCGCCGAGGCTCTCTGGGGAGGGGACCGTGCCGCCGTGCCAGGGCCCGGCGGCTTGGGTGACACGGCGTGGGCAGCGCTCCGAGAGAGGGCACCTCCGTTGGAAAAATAAAAGTGCCCTTTTAATCAAAGAGGGAGGGAAGGGGGGCGAGCAGAGCGGCCGGGAGCCGAGGGAGGGAAACTCTCCGCTCCCTCCCGGGACCGTCTCTCCGAGATCTCGGTACTGTCCCGCCGGGCTGAGTCCCTGGCCGGGATCACAGTGGGAAGAGCGGAGCCGGAGAGGACCCGGAGGGAAGCGGCCGTCGAGGGCGGCCCCTCGGCAACGGGGGTCCGCTGGGTAGGTGGGGAGGCGAGACCGGGGCTGGGCCACGGCCCGGTGTGGGATAAGTGCCGCCGTTTAACCCCTTCCTTGCCTGAACGGGAAAGCTGACAAACTGCAGAGCGAGGCGGGGGGTGGCAAGAGGCGTCGCGCAGCCCCTGGTGCCTGGTCTGTCCCAGGGCTGTGACTGGGACATTGCCCCTCTTCACCGAGATCAGCCCCCTAAAACAACCTGCCGAGGGTCGCCAGGCCCAGGAGTTCCCGTTCCGTGATTTTCCCCAATGAAACTTCCTCAGCACCGGGTTTTCTGTCCCAGGGGCGAAGGCTGCGGGACCCCACTCGGGCCGGTGCCCCTTCCGATCCAGCTAAGGGGGCCAGTCTTGTCTGGCCGATGGAGAGGAGAGGCCAGCAGTTATCAGGTGGGAGACGTCCCCATCCTGATTCCCCCGCCGTCCTCACAGGTGGGCGTGGGGCTCCTCCGGGCCGCTTCCCCCCTCCTTCCCGCTCCACGCCCACGGAGCATCCCCAGCTGCAGGGCACAGGAGGCTCCGGCTCCCCCAGCCCCGTCGGGGGCACGGAGGGGCGAGGGCAGGAGAAGGGCCCTAGCCCGGCTCCTCGGGGCGGCTCGGGAGCCCCGCGGCGGAGCAGGCGCCCATCACCGCCGCGTCGTGGCGGGCTCTGTCCCCCTCCCATCCCCCTCTGCCCTCCCCGAGGCCTGTGCGCGTCTCTGGCTGAGCCGCCAGTGGATGTCGTTGTTCTGTTCCTTGAGCGCGATGTCACTCCTTTAGCATGACCTCAAACGCGGGGGGGGCTGGGACCGCCAGTCATTCTCCGTGCGAGGCCCGGGGCGGGAGGCAGGCGGGACCCAGCCCCGCCGCCAGCCCCACTTTTGTGGTGCCGCCGCCGTCGCGGTCTCCCCTNCCGGTCTGCCCCGTGTCCCCCTCCTCGCCGTCCCCACGCCGCGCGGAGGTCGCGCAGGATGCCGCGGAGGGGAGCGGAGGCGCCGCTGGCCCTGCTGCTGGCGGCGGCGTGGCTGGCGCAGCCCCTGCGCGGCGGCTACCACGGCGTGAGCATGTTCGCCGTGCAGACCACCCAGCCCGACCCCTGCTACGACGAGCACGGGCTGCCCCGCCGCTGCATCCCCGACTTCGTCAACTCGGCCTTCGGGAAAGAGGTGAAGGTGTCCAGCACCTGCGGGAAGCCGCCGTCGCGGTACTGCGTGGTGACGGAGAAGGGCGAGGAGCAGGTCCGCACCTGCCACCTCTGCAACGCCTCCGACCCCAAGCGCGCCCACCCGCCCTCCTTCCTCACCGACCTCAACAACCCGCACAACCTGACCTGCTGGCAGTCCGACAGCTACGTCCAGTATCCCCACAACGTCACCCTCACCCTCTCCCTCGGCAAGAAATTCGAGGTGACCTACGTCAGCCTGCAGTTCTGCTCGCCGCGCCCCGAGTCCATGGCCATCCACAAGTCCATGGACTACGGCAAGACCTGGGTGCCTTTCCAGTTCTACTCCACGCAGTGCCGCAAGATGTACAACAAGCCGAGCCGCGCCGCCATCACGAAGCAGAACGAGCAGGAGGCGGTGTGCACCGACTCACACACCGACGTGCGGCCCCTCTCCGGCGGCCTCATCGCCTTCAGCACCCTGGACGGCCGCCCCACCGCCCACGACTTCGACAACTCACCCGTGCTGCAGGACTGGGTGACGGCCACCGACATCAGGGTGACCTTCAGCCGCCTGCATACCTTCGGCGACGAGAGCGAGGACGACTCCGAGCTGGCCCGCGACTCCTATTTCTACGCCGTGTCCGACTTGCAGGTCGGCGGGCGCTGCAAGTGCAACGGCCACGCGTCGCGCTGCGTCCGGGACCGCGACGACAGCTTGGTGTGCGACTGCAAGCACAACACGGCCGGCCCCGAGTGCGATCGCTGCAAGCCCTTCCACTACGACCGGCCCTGGCAGCGAGCGACGGCCCGGGAGGCCAACGAGTGTGTGGGTGAGTCCCGGCCGCGGGCGCGGACACTCCGGCACGGGCGGGGAGAAGGAAGAGGACAGGGCGCGGAGGTCCGCGGAGGGGCAGGTAGAGGGAGGGCAGAGCGAAGGAGCCGCGAGGGACGGCAGCGAAAGGCACGGGGACATCCATGGACATGCCGAGCAGAGCAGGGACAACCAGGGACACGGGGAGCCATTCAGGGCAGCAGGGAGATGGAGAACGTGCAGGGAGGTGGAAAACGGGACGGGAGGAGGACAGTGAGGTACCGGAGAGCGGTAGGGCGGGACACCGAGGGGCACCGGAGCGCGGACGTGGAGGCACTTGGGAGCGCAGGGGATGGGACACCGAGGTGCCCGGCAGCTCAAGACAGGGGACAACGAGGTACCCGGGAGAGCGGTGGTAACGACACCAAGGCACCTCCAGCGGGCACGGGGAACCTAGGACCACCGGGCAGGGCACAGGAATTTGGGCAGGGAAAACCTAGAGCCGCGGAGGCGTGGGACGGGGAACACCGGAGGAACCCGGGACAACACGGGGGACACCGAGTTACCCGGCGGAGCAGGACGGGGTTACTGGGGGCTCCGATGGGCAGAGCAAGGGGAAGCTCGGAAACGCGAGGCAGGAAAAACCAAGGAATTCGGGAGAGGGGATAAGGGGCACTCAGGATTCCGGGAAAACACCGTTCGTGTCCAGAGGAGCGCGGAGGGGCCCTGGCTGGCCGGGCAGTGTCTCCGTCCCGGGCAGGTCCCGGCCAGGGGGCCCGCAACGCACGGCCCGGCTCCGGTCCGGGGATCCCGGAGCTCGCCGACAGCCCCACTCTCTTCCCCACGACACGGGCTCAGAGCCAGCCGCAAAGCCCGAGAGGTTCCGCGTCCGGGAGGGACGGGGACGGGGACGGGGACGAGGACGGGGACGGGGTCTGGCCCTTTCCGGAGGGGCAAGGCTGCCGGGAGCAGGGGAGGGAAGCCTGGCAAAGCCTGCGGCTCCTGGCCCTGCATCCTCAGGGGATGCAGGCGGCCCTGAGAGGCGGCGGGATGTACTTGAACGAGCCCCAGGCTCAAACGAGAACCGGGCAGCAGCCGGTTCGTTCCATCTCGAGCGAGAAACAGGCAGCGACCTGGCTGTCCCCGGGCGCAGACGGAGTGTCCCTCGCCTCTACCCGGGGTGGATAAGGGTTAAGGGTTTGGGGAGATCTTCCCCGTGAGTCCCCATACATTCTGCCGAAAGTTCCCTCCGATCTTCCACCGCCGCTTCCCAGCGGGATCCCCGCGCGCTGCCGCTCCTCTCCTCGTGGTTCAGGGGGCCGATGCTTAGCCGTGTGCCCTTGGGGACCCGGCCCCAGGGGCTGGGACGCCCCCGACTGGGCTCGCCTCCCCACGCCGGAACCCCCCGGCCCCGCGGAGCGTAGCCCCGGCCCCGCCGCCGCCGCCGCCTTGTTTACGCGGAAAACAAGGCCCCGTCTTCCAAAATATTTGCAGCTCCGACGATAGGAAAAAAACCCTCGCCGAGCGGCCGGGGTTGGCCGCCTTTTTTTTTTTTTTTTTTTCTTTCCCTTCTTTTCATTTTTTTCCCCAAATCACAATCAGATGTGTCCGTTGCAGAGAGCGCAATTTCTTCGCTGGCGTCTTCATCAGGGAGGGGCGGCCAAGCCGGGTTATCTGGAGGGGAGAGGGGCTCGGTGGCACCGGGGCACACACGGTGGCGGCTCCGAGGGCGGGCGCGGGGTTCCGGCAGCCCCGGGGCGATACTCGGCCCCGCTGCGGAGCCTCCGCTCCCCCGGGCTGCAGATCCCGCCGGAACGGGAGGAAGCGGCGGGGAGGTCCCGAGGGAGAGCGGCGGGTGCCACTCAGCTGCCAGAGTCACTCTGGGTTTGCTTTTCCGCCGTCCCACGGGTCCCGCTTCCCGGCAGCGCTCGGGGACTGGGCTCTGCGTCTTGCTTACTTCCCAGCACTGTCTCTTGCCCAGCAGCGAGGCCGGGGGGGCAGGAGGAGTCCAGCTTTCCCATTCTCAGCCCCTCTCCCTGCCTGCAGAGTCATCGCTATCAGCGATGTCACAAATTCTGACGCTGTCTCAAGGTGCTATCGGGCCCCCGGTCTACTCTGCAGGGTCCCCAGTGCTCCCGAAAACGCTTCTATTCAGTTGTTGTGCTGGAGCTGTGCTCCTACCATCCTTCTCCTTTCCAGTTTATTTCCAATAAAAGGGAAGCAAGTTCCCAGTTTCCAGTAAAATATGTCACTTTTATGCCAGGCTTTGCACTTCAGACCATGTGCAGTCCTAGCCGCGTCAAACTTCTGCAAACGAAAATCGCTCTGTTTTTTTCCTTTTCCACCGGCTTTGCTGGGAAGTGAGTGTTTTGCAAGGATGAAGCTACCGTAAAACAATTTTCCGCAGCCCGATCCTGCTGCGCCTTCCCTGGGGCCGCACCTATCAGTCTGTAAAACCAGCCACGGCCAAAAATCCGCGCTGCCCTGCCAAGCCCACACCGCCTGGAATAATCCCCCCAGATAAAGATCACAATAACCCCATTCAGCTCCCACCCACTCGCTCATGACCGTCGGCCCACCCTGGTTTCTCTCCCAAAACCCGAGAGAAAGTCAGGCCGCGGGTCAGCGGGGGCTGCGGAGCCGCCTGCGCCGGGCAGGGGCAGGGGCAGGGGACGAGCGGGGAGTCGCTGCCGATGCGGCCGCCGCACGCTGGAGGCTCCTTCCAGCGCTGCAGAGGGAATCAGAGCGGCCAGAGTGCCCTGAGCCGCCGTGCTGAGGGAAAGGTGGATTAGCCAAATCAGCTGAATTTGCATCAAGTAGCGGTGGGAGAACTGGTTTTTTTCGCTGAATTTACTTTTCTCCTTTCTGGAAAATCGTTGGGGATTTTCTTTTCATCCAAGGAGAAAAATTATAGAATGTGTCTGCTTTGCTTAAAAATTTGGGTGTTTGCTTTGGGAAGCCCATTCCCCCTGCCAAAAGTGAATCTTTGTTCCTATTCATGCTTATTTGGGGCTGAAAAAGAAATGCTCTGGAGTTTCTGACAGAAAGTCAAAATTTCCCACGGGAACGGTTTTTGCCAGCCAGATCGAATTATTCTTTATCGCTCCTTGTGAGATCCCAGCTCCGCACGTGGAGAGGACAGGGCTTGTCCCAAAGAGATGTTCTCCAGGGATCTGCTCCTGCAGAGCTTTTCACAGCTTCAGGTTCCCACCAGCTTTACCTGGCAAATAACTCATCCATGTAGAGCTTGGCCTTGTGGTCCGGCTTTGGCCAGGCGTCTGGGAGCCAGAGTGCTCTAGGGAGGACTCAGCTTGGAGAAGAGCTTGGAGGTCTGTTCTCCATCCTGCCTCTCCCCAGTGCCGCTGGGTTGGCTCTTTGCTCAGCACTGGTCCAGCCCAAACCCCTTCTCCAGCCCAGCTTGTCCTGAGGCAGCTTCCAGCTTCCCTGGGAGAGGAGATTGCAGCTGGAAAAGGTCTGAACCAAAACTGTCTGAGCTCAGCTGCTGGTGAGCTTGTGTGGACGCAGGAAAACGCAGGCAGGGTCTTCAATCAGACTTAACTACATCACTGAAATACAACGGGCACCATTCCACAATCTCTCAGGAATCACGGTGTTATTTAGGGTGCTGGCAACGAACCCGAAGAAGCACCTTCCCTTTAGTTTGCATAGAACACCTTTGCCCTGGAAAAAGCACTACTGGACAAGTCCAGGTTGCATCCCGCTGACAGGCACTTGGAGAACTCCAGACTCCATTCCCAGTACCGGCTCTGGATCTCCACAACCTTTCCCCCCACGGACCCAGGAGATGCTCCCGGCACCTGCACGTGTGCCTGACGTCAGCGGCGGCTGCAGGTGCTGGGCGCCGGTCGGATTTTGGCCTTCTTTGATGCCTTGAGAGTGTTTAACAAACCCGGGAGCGAGTGCAGGGAGAGAAAGGAAACACATTGTGTTCCCAGATAGGGGATTTGGCACAGACAGCACGGGGAGCCTAGTGTTGGACAGGCTCTGCTCTGCTGCAGAAGGGTTCCCAGGCTGGGATGTGTCTCATGTCAGAGCAATTTCCAAGCAAGTTTCTTATTCAGCTGAAAGGAAACTTCACCTCAGACAAGGAGTTGACCAGGAACTCCGAGAGAAGCGCCTGCTGAACACCCCCAATGAAAAACTTCCTCCCAGACAAACCTGGGGCTTTATCACCTCCGTGGTGGTCCAGGGAGGCATTTGCAGGGCAGTGCTTGCTAAAATAGCAACCAGACCCCCTCCACCCTCATCACAGCCAGGGAAATCAAATCCTCCCACACAGCGAGCTCCTCTCCCGCAGAGGGATGTGAGGGATTTCATGCCGGGGAGTTCCTTGTGTCCCTTATTAAATTCAGGTGATCCTCTTTCTTTACTCTGAATTAATCACCTCCACCTCAAAAGCCTTCTCAGTTCCCATCATGTCTGTAAGCATTTTCCCCAGGTTGGCACAGTGAGACTGTGGGGAGCCCCGTAAGATGATTCCTTCCCATTCCCCTTGGCCTCCAAATGGGAGAAGGGCTCAGGCTGATGGTGACTTTGGCTCTGTCCCGCTGGACAGTCCCCGCAGGCTTTGCTTGTCTGGGCAACAGCCCCCAGTGCCGGTCTGCAGGGTCCAGGCACCCCTGGAGCCCAGCAGAGCAGGGAGCCGGGGCGAGGCCTGGGCCACCAGGGGCTGACAATGGCTCACAGTGGCCGAGACACATACAAGCAAGAAGGACTGGGCTGGTGGGACATGTCCTTTCTGTCTTCTCCTCTCCCGTGGTGGTTCAGGGCTTTGCAGATGGTTTATCCTGAGGGGACAGAGGCTCTGGCTGCAGCAGCGGGAAGTGGACCGTGGGTGGGACTGGCAGAGCTGGCAGGGACCTGGTCACCAATGCACCCTGTGCCTCTTCAGTTCCGTGGTGGGATGGGAGTCAGACAGAGGAATTGAGTGGCCTTGCAAACCCCTCTGTGAGAAGAGGACTCTGTGTCCCCATGCTCACCCTGCTTATGGCCACTTCTGTTCCAGAGGGATGGGGAAGGATGCAAGCAAAGCTTCCATTTCTTCTTACCTGGAAAAACAGCCACAATCCCAGCCTGAGGAGAGAGGGTCTGAGCAGGATCCCCAGGCTGCCCCTGCAGGATCCCCAGGGTCCCACAGAGGATCCCCAGGGGGCCAGGAGCAGGATCCCCACAGTGTAACACCCTTTGCCCACCTGAGGCAGACGCTGGTGCCTGGATCTGGCAGCACAGCACGACTCTGCCTGTGGCTGGATCCAGGCAAGGCTCTCAGGTGGATTTTGAAGCTGCTCTGTGGTGGTTCTGCCCATTACCTCCTGATGATGACAAGAATGCTCCAAATCTCTGATATCCAAGCTTATCTGCAGCCTCAATTCCCCCTTTTATAGGGAGCAAAGGGGGGCTGTGTAAAATCCTTTGGACGTGGGTTGAGAAAGGCACGAAGCTTTATTGCAGCACCCTTGTACCCAGGGAAACAGCAACTGGGGCAGCTTCACCAGCAACTGGACCAGACCCTGTGAGGGCTGGACTTCTCTTGGCTCCATGTACCATCCATGGAGCCACAGGTCCTTTTCAGCCCCTCCTGGTGCAGCTCCCAGCGGTTCGTGCTGCATGGGGAGGTGCACGGGCAGAGGTAGTTGTATTGCTGAGCAGATGGGTGCTGTAGCCATAGAAATTTGGGCCCACGAGCTGCTGAGGCTCCCATTGTAGCCTCCCAAGGGAGCCTCGCATGGGCAGAGCTTTCTCACAGGCTTTTATTCTCAGGAAGCTTAAAGTTAAACTGATTTCCAACAGAAAGGTTTTTACACCAACAAACAAACAAACAGAAAAGCGCAGTTAAGGCTAAAACAAAACCAGGCTTGGCACTCCGGGTTGGACTCTTGCCTTCCCTTGAGCTTGTCCACGGCTAATCTCTGCCCTCCTCTTTCTGGGCCAAATTATGTCATCTTTATTCAGCTTCCACTGTCCTCGCCTCGCAAACTCCCTGTGCCTGCCCAGGGGGACGTGCTGCCTCCCCAGGGATGGAGCAGTAAGCACCCGAGGGCTCTGGAATCCCCACTGCCTGCAGGGATCCTGCCTGTAAAAGCACTCCCGGGATCCTGGGGTTCCTACCTGGCCTATGAAGTGGGAGCAGCTGGAGCACACAAATTTGTCTCTGTATTCTTAATATATCCCCCCTCATCCTCGGGGATGAGATGGATTTTCATGACCATGAAGGGTTGATGCCTTTTTGGCCCTAGATCTCTCCTGCCTCCCTTTTGTGACACCCAGCTTTTTGGTACAGTGGTTTTTGAGGCTTTTGTGCTTTTTATGGGACTGCAAGATTTCATTCCAGGGAGTTCCTGGTGTCTCTTATTAAATTTAGGTGATTCCTTTTCTTTACTCTTATTAATCACCTCCACCTCAAAAGCCTTCCCAGTTCCCATCCTGTCTGTAACCGTTCTGTGGCTGGGCTGTGCAAGCAGGGTTTTATTGAGGGCTTTCTGTAGGACTTCAGGGCGCTCTGTTGAGCTTTTCCTCTACCAGTTTTGTCCTGGGGGACATCCAGGGCAAAGGAGTCCGTGGGTCAGGGTGACTGGAGCAGTCTGGTTGCCTGCCTGACATTGAGAGGTTGTAGATCATTTCGCCCCTTGTTGCTGTCAAACAGCAGAAAAAACCCCAAAGCAGCCCCAGGGCCCATCAAATCCAACATCCACCCTTTCCTAGAGAGCGCTGGCACAGCTGCCTGGGGCACAGGACACACAGCCCCCTGGCAGGGCTGAGTCCCCAACATGTGGTGCGTTCACAGCCTCAGCCTCACCAGGATGAT
This sequence comes from Platysteira castanea, assembly GCA_013397175.1. Lineage (NCBI taxonomy): Eukaryota > Metazoa > Chordata > Aves > Passeriformes > Platysteira > Platysteira castanea. Next base: position 138,511 of record VYXC01011375.1, read on the forward strand.
TTATTTGCAGCACGTTCCTGATTGCACTGAACAGATCCCCCTCCATGCTTCAGGAGCTGCCAGGATCAGCCCGTGAGGAGGGCTCAGAGCCGGGACAGGACTCGGCGGTGGCAGAGCCACATCTGCTCCGTCCCCAGGGTGCCTCTGGAGCAGCGGCTGCCGTTTGGCCTCTGCCGCTACGATCAGCAGGAAACGTTTGCTTTGCATAAGCCGAGCTCCCGTCCCGGGCATCCCTGCCAGATCCCCGCTGCTTCCCGCTGCTCCCCGCGCGGAGCGGGCACGGCCGGGGTTGGCACGGCCTGGGGCTCAGCCTGGCTCTGTCGCCCGGCGGGATGAGGACAAGCTCAGTGTCTGAGTGGGGGTCAAAGCACGGCACAGAACAGGGACAGGGACAGGCAGGATCCTCACCCGGGGCAACCCCGGCTCTGCCCGTGGCGGAGATTCATCCCCGCTGACCACGCTCCAAAGAGTCCGGAGAGCCGGGATGGGGCTGGCTGGAGTGACAGGCGGGCTTTTAAAAAGATATCTGTATAATAGCTTTCGTTTATAAGGGATTAGGATGCCCTGGGGACTGATAAGGAGACACGGAGGCTTTTCCTGCTCTCAGCCGGGGCAGCCGCAGAGGCTCTCGGAGGGAGCGGAACGGGGACTTGGCTGCTCCCGATCCATCCCAGGCAGAAGCAGAGGGAGCAGTGGCACGGAGGGCTCAACCCCACACGGAATGGGAGTCTGCTTTAGGCTCAGCAGAAAACAGGGAATTAATGGTGGGGTGAGGGAAATCCTGTCTTCTTTTGGGAGATATTAAATAAAGAGGTTCTGACCCGGGAGAGCATGGGAATGGAGCAGACACTGAGCACTGCTGGGAGCTGGATTTATGGAAGTATTTTGTACAGTGCTGCTTTTAGTGGAGACTGGAGTTTAAAAACTGATGGAGTGATGTGGGCAGAGAGATTGTTCTGTTCCGGGGCTCGGTTTGAGACAAGTTTAGGGAGAAACGCTGTGGAAGAAATATCTCTCCCACAGAAGACAGGGTTCTGCACTCTCTCCCACACCGATACAAAAGGAATTTCTTGGATGAAAGTGAAAAAACCCCTATTTATTCAACAAGAGTTTTATTTAAAACCTATTTATTTAACAGAGTGCTGGCAGGCACGGATAGAAATGAGTAATGTCAGATAATAAACCTTCTCGCTGTGGAGAAAGCTGGTGGATTTAGAGTTCCCTCTGTAGCTGGCTCAGCCCTTCCCGAGTTCTGAGGCCGCGATGCGGTGTCCCCGCCGGTCCGTGGGGTCCGATGGTCTGGTTCTCGGACCACAGCTGGGCCGGACAGTTGAAGAAGAAGATGAAGGAAAATGAAGGAATTACCAGAGGATTTCAGTATGCAGTTCTGGGAAAAACTTTTTGCCTCAGCTCTCAAGCTGACTGGAAGCAGGAATCCACTATCTCCTGCTGCAAGCAAAGCCGAGCAACACGCGGGAGTTCGTGTGAGTCCTTGGACACAAACCGCACTGAGGAATTTTCCCGGCTCCCCCCCCACTCTTCTCTCGGACCCATTAAAGCTGCGGGACCTATTTCTGGGCAATAAACAGACCATAGGGGAATACAGCATTATCATAAAATCTCCCCAAGACAAGCAGGGATGGTGCTGGGCACCCTGAGGTCTCAGCTGGCACAGGGGGTATCCACAGCACAAACTGGGCACAGAACTGCTGCCCACAACAGGCACCTCCTGCATTGCCAGGGTTACAGAGGGTAGGGAAAGGAACAGGCAGGGAAGGAGCCTGGATTCATGTCCCACACATGGCTATGGGACCATGGAAGAAATTTTCCTGGGCACAAATTTCTGCGGGCAGAAATTTTCCTTTCTAACCTTTTCAAAGGCATCTCATGAGTGACAGGAGGGTTGAAAATTGTGTCTGCATCCCCAACCTGGTCAGAGGGTTGGAGAGTGGGGAAGGAGCAAACCTTTATTTCACTCTCTCTTGAAAGCGCGGAGTTTTTCTAAATTATTTCAGAGAAGGGCTGGAAGGGGCCTCTGGCTTTGCCCAATGCCTGTTGTCACCCAAGTTGTGTTTTCTCATGGAGAGGGATCCCATCTTGGGCTGAGACAGGATGCCCTGGAATGCTACACTGGGAATCAGAGCCCTCAGACCAATTCCTGTTTCCCTGGGGATGGAGGGGCTGGTAATGGATGAGCCCAGGAAACCTTGGCCATCTTCTGCCAAAAATGAGTAGTGAAAAGAGATTGTGTGGGCAGGTGAGTGGGAATTCCAGTACAGGTAGTGGGGAGTGACGTTTGGAATCTCTGCTTGAGGATCAAAGCTGCTCCCACTTGGGGAGAGGATGGAGAGCCCAGGGCCTACACCCAGCACCCCCAATTTCCACTGGGAAAGGGCAAAAATGCCATGAGGGGCAGGAGCAGGCACTGCAGTGACACAGGCTGAGAGCAGCCCAGCTCTGTGGGGTTGTTTTACAGCAAATTTATCCGTTTTGATGCACTGGGGTGGGAAACCCTCTCTGGCAGTGAGAAGTAGGCACGGGTTTGTTGATGGTGCCTCATGGAGTGGGAAGAGCGCTCCCAACTTTCTCAGGGCATGAGGGAGGGAGGTGAGATGTCCTCCCCCTTGTCCCAGGTGGGAATGGGAGGAGGAGCACGGGAGGAATGCTGCTGGCTCAGCAGGCTCTGCTCCACGTTCGCGCTCTGGGCTCAGTGCCATTTCCGTGCTGTGTCTGTGTGCTCCCAGCCCGAGAGAGGAGCAGCTCAGCTGTTCCTTCCCTGATCCCATGCTCACACAGTCCACGTGCTCCAAGTTCAGAGCCCGGGATGGAAAGATGGATGAGGCATCCACGTCATCTTCCCTGTGGTATTTCGGAGCCATCCATCACCCAGATCCCTGCCAGGCTGCACTGGGTGGGTCACTGGGATCTGTGCTTTGTTTTGACCAAGTGCGACAATTTTCATGGGAATTTTCATTAATTATTCTGTGGGAATAATTAATGTCCCTTAATGTCAGCTCTGTGGGTATTGAGGGTGCAGGCTCAGGCAGTCAGACCAGAGTGAATGAGGAGAGAAAGGACCGCACATCTGATTGGAGAGGGGAATTTTTACACTCACTGGGGACTGCCCCAGCAATTGCTTTGCTCTCACAGCCCCAGAAGGACTTTCCTTCAGGGTCTAGAGTGTCATTTCTACCTGGTCAGGACATACTCTGGGGAGAGCTGAGCCCTGCGTGCAGGGAAGGGAGGAGCAGGGAAGGAGGGACAGTGCAGGCAGGTGAGACCTAAATCTCCCTGTTCTCAGCCCCCTCGTCTTCATGTAATTCCTTCCCCGAGAGGGTGGCCTTGGCTCTTCCTGGCCCGCTGGCCACCCCAGCAGGTAGCGATGCACGAGCAGAGGGAGCCTGTTCCAGCAGCACAGGGAGCCCTGGGGAATGTGACAGAGGCATCGGGACACTGTAAACGGAACAGGGAAGAAGGAAGGTAAACGATGGGAAGAGCTGCAGACAGAAGGAAGTGTCTGGGTTTAAAAATCAGCGTTTGTGGTGCACGAGAGCAGCCTGAGGAGCATCCTCGGGGTAGGCAAAGCCGCTCCCTCCAGGCGCTGCCCAGAGCCTGTTGTTTTCCAACCCCATCTGATAAGCGGCGCAGAACCAGCCCAGCGTTTCGCCTTCCTCTGTCAGTGCCGCCTGTCCCGAGCCGGGGCTGTTTACTGGCTCATCCTCCCCCTTTTGCAAGAGGGAGTCAGTTCTGGTTAATGTTGGAGATCGGAACGTGATTACCGAGAGTCTCATGAAATTAAATCCCTTCGCTTCAAAGCGGTCGGGGAGGGAGGGGAGCGTCCCTCTGGCAGCGGCGGTGGCCGGGCGGATATTGAGAGCAGCCCGGTGGCCAGCGCTGCCCCGCGCTCAATCGGGCTCTGATAGTGGGAAGGCAAATACAAACAGCAGCTTGTGTTTGCACACAAAGGCTCTGTGCACCGCGATCCCCGGCCCCGAGCTTTACACCCTCGGCTCTTGGGCAAAAAGTCCTGGGAGGGTTGGAGGGAGAGGAAGCCGGGCTGAATATTAAGGGATGAATTGAACTGTGCAAACACGCCTTTGGGAAGCTCGCGGTGCAGCGTCTTGGATCAGCTGCCCGCCGGGGCTGGAACGCAACCGCTGGGCTTGAAAGGGCGACTTTCACGCTGAAGCAAAATGGGACAAAGGAAGATAAATGAAACGGGCTCCCGGCAGGGTTGGGTTTGTTTGTTTTTGTAACGCGGTTAATATTCCCGCATTGTTCAGCCCAGCGGCCCAGTGTCTGTCCTTCACACGCTGCTCGTAAATCGGGGCTGGGCGGGCGGCGCAGGCAGCGGGCGGTGCGGGAGGGACGGGACCAGCGGGACAAGGATGGGACCAGCGGGACAGGGATGTGGCCGGCGGGACAGGGACGGGACCAGCGGGACAGGGAGGGGACCAGCGGGACAGGGAGGGGACCAGCGGCTCCGGCCCCGGCTATGGGGACCAGGGATTGTTCTCTGCGGCTTTTGCGGTTCCGGCAGTCGGGAGCTCTGCGACTGCGGGGTCGCAATCGCACCGCGCTGAGATGAGCAGGTCCGAGCCCGGGCGGGGATGCTCAGCTCTGGTAATTCCCAGCTGTTCCTGGATTCAGCCAGTGGCGGCTTTGGGCACATCTAGCGTAACACAGGGAGTGTCAAGGGGGGGTCTGTGGACCAGCGGAGCTCTGCTATCAGTTCGTTCCTCAGCTGAGCGTGACATGTCCTGATGATTTTTGATGGAGTTTGGCAGCAAATCTGCCGGGATTTGTCCAAGTGGGGACATCCCAGGCAAACCGTGGGGACCAGTGCTGATGTGTCCATCCTCTTCTCCCTATCCCATCCCATCCCATCCCATCCCATCCCATCCCATCCCATGGCAAGGTACAGTGCTCATCCTCACTGTGCCATGTGCGTGCTCAGGGATGGATCCCTGCGGAGCTCAGAGCCTGCCCAGAGTTGGGGGGTGCTGATTCCATGTGGGGGATGTGAATTCGGGATTAGGGATTGGAGGGTGGACTCAGCCAGGTTGATACAGGTGCTCGTTTCATTGTAAGGAATAGATGATCCCCAATTAAAGCCTCTTGAAAATTCCCTTTCCCTCCGGAGTTTGGGCAAAGCAAATTTAACACCACAACATTTCTCTAGTGTGAGCTGAGTATGCAAAATTTAATAATCAGCTGCAGAATAGTTCAGATCAAATCAAAGAGCAAGAGCAGCATCGCCTTTAAAACATTTGAATAGCATTTAATATCCTCTGTAGCATTTACTTTTCACAAGCCTCTGCAAAACCAGCAAATGTTCACAGAAATCTTACAAACTGACTTCTGCACAAATCCACCCCCCCAGATGAGCTGTTTGCTAGTCTCCACTTCACAAATTTTCACCCAATCAACAAAAACAACAACAACAACCAAAAAAAAAAAAAACCACAAAAAAAAAAAAAAACAAACAAACAACAAAAAAAAAAAAAAAAAAAAAAAAAAAAAAAAAAAAAAAAAAAAAAAAAAAAAAAAAAAAAAAAAAAAAAAAAAAAAAAAAAAAAAAAAAAAAAAAAAAAAAAAAAAAAAAAAAAAAAAAAAAAAAAAAAAAAAAAAAAAAAAAAAAAAAAAAAAAAAAAAAAAAAAAAAAAAAAAAAAAAAAAAAAAAAAAAAAAAAAAAAAAAAAAAAAAAAAAAAAAAAAAAAAAAAAAAAAAAAAAAAAAAAAAAAAAAAAAAAAAAAAAAAAAAAAAAAAAAAAAAAAAAAAAAAAAAAAAAAAAAAAAAAAAAAAAAAAAAAAAAAAAAAAAAAAAAAAAAAAAAAAAAAAAAAAAAAAAAAAAAAAAAAAAAAAAAAAAAAAAAAAAAAAAAAAAAAAAAAAAAAAAAAAAAAAAAAAAAAAAAAAAAAAAAAAAAAAAAAAAAAAAAAAAAAAAAAAAAAAAAAAAAAAAAAAAAAAAAAAAAAAAAAAAAAAAAAAAAAAAAAAAAAAAAAAAAAAAAAAAAAAAAAAAAAAAAAAAAAAAAAAAAAAAAAAAAAGAAGAAAAACAACAAAACCCCAGACAGCGCTTCACGTGCTGGGGGCAACCAAAGAAATCCCTGATTTGGGTGACCAGTGAATGTCCCCAGCAATGAAAAGCGAACAATTTGTCGGCAGCCCCTGTACTTGAAAACGAATGATCCAAATTATTCAGCCAGTCTTCGTGGACAGTGAATCCATTGAAAGGGGGTCGAGATAGGGTCATAAATTATTCATTACCCAGAAGAGAATGAAATGAATATAATCATAACAATAATAATAACAACAACAATCGTTACACTAATAATAGCAACCGGAGCCCGACCAGCTCTGCCCGGAGAACCAGGGAGCCATGAAGCCCCCCAGACTTTATTTTCCATTTATCCCAGCCCCTATTTAGAGCAGCTGTGTTAAATAAAAGAATGTAAAGTGGGTCGACATTTGGAATAAATGTATTTATTGCCAATAATTTGTCTCTTTTGCCTTGGTTGGGGGTGATGGACTTTGTGCTGGGGTCCTTGGCAGGGAGAAGGTCCATGAACTACTCATGCCTGGTAATTGCTCCATAGAATGGGTTTCTCTGTGTCCTGGGCTGCTTTTAAGGAGCCTTTGGAAGTGGCTGCAGCAGAGGCATGTCCTGTCCCGCTGTCTCTGGAAAATTTATAGGTGTCCATGGGCTGAAAGAGAAGTGGAAAGTGCTGGCCTGACACACATCCCCGGGATCTGACTCTTCCTGGCTTGAATGGGACGTTGATTGCGGAGTCACCGGGGAGCCTTTGAGCACGGAGAGCTGAGGAGAGGCCACAGCATTTGTCACCCAGCCCGCGCGTTTCCTGTTGTCGCTGGCACGCCTGGCTTTGGCTGGGAAAGCCCCGCCGCGGATCCGCCTCGAGCCTCAGTTCGGTGCCTTTCAGCTCCCCGGCAATGCTGCTGCCCTTGGGACCCGAGGTTTCCTTTGGGCATCTTTGACTTGGAAGCTCCTTCCAGCAGCCCCCCGGGGGGAGTTTCTCCGCGGGGAGCTCTCTACTGGGCGATATTGAACATTCAAATACATTTCTATGCCTGCACCGTGTTGGAAAGAGCCTGGCTACCACTTTGGCATGCAAATGAATCGCCGTCCGCAGCGCAGGGGCTCAGCCGTGGCACTCGGCCATCTCCCAACCATTTCCCACAGGTCGCCCCGTGTTTGCAAGGAGGGGTTGGAGGGGCTCGAAGGTCCTTTCCAAGGATCCCTAAGAGCTTTCTCCACCTGCTGCTTGTCGGGAGGAGAGAGGAAACAGCTCCTGCTGTTTCCTGCATGCAGGCAAAACCAAAATTTTTAAAGCTAAGGAGCAGCAGGTTCAGCCAAGAAGGAGCAAAGCACTCACTTCGTCTGGCTCCATCAGCGCTGGGTGCTGCAGAGGGGGCTCAGCACCCACAGATTGGGGTTGGGTGGGTCAGTGCTGCAGCAGAACCAGCCCGTGGGGGTAGTTTGGAAACCAGTGCTGAAATAGTGTCACAGAGATGGGTTTTGTTTGCTTGGGGAATTCATCTGAAGTTCAGGCTGAGCCTGCCCAGGTAGGGAAGGTGTGGGAGGGTGGGGGAGATGGGGCAAAGCAGAGCAGGGTCCGTGGCTGGCGGGTTCCTGGTGCTGAGCCTGGTGCTACCAGCTGGGTCTGGGGACATGTGGGACACGCGGGGCCTCTCCCTGTGGCATGGCAGGAGGGCTGAGCTCGCAAATCCTCTGCTGCCAGGCAGCTGTAAGGCAAGGAGCAGAAGAAAGAGTTCCTGCTGGCATTTTTGTTGGAAGTCGCCTGAGTATTAAGTGGAACACAGTTTTCATTACCAGCTCCATTTTGGTGCAATAAATCACGAACTAGAAACACACTTCTGGCCTGGATTCTGCCCTCAGTTCTGAGTGGCAGTAACCAGAGGCAAAACCCAGCCTCGGCATCAGCGTTGCAGCCCATATGGCCACCTTTTGGAATTAATTTCTTCTGGTAATTTCTGTGTAATTACACAACACTGAAGGCTGCTTCCTCTCCTGGGCAATTAATGGTGCTGATCTCATGCCAAAGGTGCACTTTGCACTGCACAAACCTGCGAGGAGAGATGAGCTCAGCCTCCAGGTGACAATCTGCACCCTCAGCAAGGGGACCCTGAACACCCCCAGAGCCCTGGGAGGAGATGGGGCCACCAAGCAGCGATTCAGCACAGAGCAAGCCCTTGCTGTTGGGCTGTAAGGGGAACACGTAGTGTTTGTGTGAGCTCCAGCTGCTGCTGGAATATTTGGGAGGTCATTCCTGCCGAGCAGGCTGCAGGAACCTGTAATTGCAACAGATGCTCTCCAACAGCGGCAGCCCCGTGGGGGAGCAGAGCCGCTCGTCCCCCCAGGGCAGGAATCTAATTTATATCTCATAAGACAGTTTTATTTTTCAGGATTACTGATGGATTCCGTGCCAGAGAGCCCCGCGGGCTCTGGCCGCTGCCTTGCTCCTGCCTCAGACAGGGGGAGTGCAGGGTCGTAAAAGAGACCCACGTGCTGGGTTATGGGGCCTATAAAATTATCCCTGCTAGGAGCCGGCTGCCCATTTAAACAAGCAATTGAAATGGACAACAAAGGCAGCCCTGCACCCACCTTGCAGCTTCTGTACAAAACCTGAGTTAGATGGGAAGGAGAAGCACAGAGGGTTTGTTTGAGCCAGGCTTCCATGTGCTTGGATGTTGCTGCCCAGGATCCTTTCTGTGAGCAAGCGGCTCCAGTTCCAATGGGACAGACAGGGAAAGCGAGGGGGAGGAGGAGGAGAAGTCATTACTTGTCTCACCGCTGGTTTCTGTGGGCTTTGGATGGAGCCCTGCTCTCCCTCTGTGCAATTTTCTCGGGGTTTGGATGGAAGGCCGGCCCTGGCCACGTGTGGGCTGAAGGATTTGCTCCTGCTCTGCCAGAGGCAACAACATAGCCCTGAGCAGGAGAGTCTGGGACCAAAGGGGAAGGTACTGCCTCCAGGAGTTTGGCTGCCCTGAGTGCTGGGGGGCAGAGAGCTCCTGCAGCCCCTCCTTTGCTCCGGGGGCTTCCCAAAGCCAGCCCCAGAGTTCTGCAGCTCAGTGGGGCACAGATCATGCAGTCTCCAGCCTCCCCCAGCACCAGCTATTCTCCTCGAATTGGAGGAGCAGATTTCTCCTCACTGGCTGCTTCCTGGGCCAGGGAGACAAAATGGGCTCTCTGAGAGGTGCCCTTTCCACATATAGTCTCCCTGCTCTGAGATTCACTCTCAGGGGAATATTAATAGAAAACTGTGAGGAAGAAAAAGACTTTTTCTGCATCTCTTGTCCGTCCAGCTCTGAAAATCAGACTGACTCAGTCAGGGGAGTGCAGCCGTGTTGTGTGAACATTCCCATCCATGGGAAGCACTCTGCAGGTCAGTCCATCACATCTGTGCTCGGGAGCTTAAAATCAGCTCCTCACGCTCAGTCCCAGTTTGAGATGCCAGGCAGAGAAATGCTCCTCAAGCCACAGGCCGTCACCTGGTTTCAGAGTGAACACATCCTGGCACTGGTGAGAGCAGCTTGTCCTTGCCCCGTTAGCTGGGACAGCACCATCCCTTCCCAGACAGCTTCCCCCGCTTCCCAAACCTCAGCTCCCAAGTTCACGGGCTCACATTTTCCCTCACTGCTTCCTCTCACAGCAGCAGAGAGAAACTGGGAAAGCAGGAGCTGAAACCCACCATGGCAAACAAAAAAAAATGACCAAACCTTCTCAGAGGAGAGAAAACCCTTCTGGTTTTACCCCCCACCAGCACCATGCATTCAGGAGCTGAGGCTGTGTGTGATCTGAGCACTTTTGGGGGGCACAAAGGGACAGTCCAAGGTCTGTCCCTGCCCTGGGGTGGATGCTGGGGAAGCAGCCGCAGACTCTAAACAACTCCCCAGGCTCCCAGCCTCCTGAGAGTTTAATTTTTGGGAAGCTTTAACATCCCCAGCTTACCAAGCTCTGAAAGAAAGGTCAGCTAATCCTTCACAGCGTCTAAATGAATTCAGGCCCAGAAGTGAGATTACTAAACAGGGGAGCGGGAGGCCGGGAGAGCTGCATGGATACAGGGACCCTTCCCATAGTCAGGCCTGGCTTTCTAAAGAAATGGACCTTTTATTCCAGTTCTCATCCCCTGGGAGGAGGGAGGGGTGGGCAGACGTGGCCAAAGCACCCAACTCTCCTCCCCCAGCAGCAGGGCTTGGTGGGGGGGGAGCCCTGAAAGAGAGCTGAGGGTTCCCTTCCCTGGAGGGACAGCAGGGACAGCTGGGGTGTCCTGCGGGCACTGAGCAGCACCCATGGCTTTGGGTACCCTGCCCTGGGTGTCAGCTCAAGCATTTAGGAAAAAAAACCAAACAAAACAGGGTCCTTCTGTCCCTCTTTGGCTGCTTGGGTGGCTCCAGATCCATGTCTGAAGGCACTGAGGTCCCAGCACTCCAGGCACCACGCACAGGGTGACACTGACAGAACGCAGGAATTCAGGGCAATGCGGCCATTGCTGTGTCCCCATTCCTTGCCCCCTGTAGTTGAGGTGGCCTTTGTGGGACACCTGAGCTGTGTCTGGGCTGAGCAGGGCAAGGTGGGTGCCTGGGGAGGGCAGTGGGGGCCGTGCCCGGGGGTTGCAGGGCAGTGCAGGTGTCCCCTTCCTGTGCTGCACCCACCCTCCTTTGTGAGCCCTGGGGTGGTGACATGACAGCACCACTGAGGACGAGCTTTTCTTCTGCAAATCCAGTGTGCTGCTCAATGTTGGGGGAGCAGAGCCCATTGAAAGCCAGAAGGCAGCAGCCCCAGGGCGGGGAGGCCCTGCGGATGAGCCATGGTAACCTGGCTACAAGTGTGACAGCGCAGACACCCAGACCCCTAGCCTCCCTGCCAGGCTCCCCAGCTCCCCAGATTGGGTATTCAGGCCACAGGGGTTTCTCTATTGACCTCGAGACACTGTTCTGCATGGGAGAATTCTCTTTCTTTCTGTCCTAGTAACTGCAGAACCGAGAGTTTGCAGTCGGAAGGTTTCACTTCCACCACAGCAAGGCAGTGACTCAACTAGGAGCTGCTGGCCCAGTGGTGGCTCTTCATTCTCAATGTGCAGGGGCAGCTGGGAGGAAACCGGAGGATGTGCTTTCCAAGCACTCTGTGATGAGCCCAGCAGGGTGGGGATGCTCCATAAGCACGAGCAGAGCCCCCTGTGCCATGACACACAGAGCTGCCAGCTCCTGCCCTGGTCCTCTGTCTCCCCACAAAGCACTGGGGGCCCTTCCCCATCTCACCGGGGGTGTGTGATGGGAAAAACTCATCCAGCTCCCGGCAAAAGCCCGAGGTCAGGCCTCCTCCAAGGCTTAGTTTCTCCTGCAGAGCCCTGGGAGAGGCCGCAGCAGTGCTGGGATGCAGCCTTGCCCTGTGAGCCCCTCAGCACTGGGTGCTGCCTGCAGATCCTGCAGCCCTGCAGGTCCCATGGAAGCTCAACACTTCCCAGCTATCCCAGGAAAAGCAGGGAGAGGGATCACTCAGCCCCTCTCAGCACCCTATGGGACTCCAGGTGCTCCCTCTGTCCTGGCTGATCCCTCCTGCAGGGAATAAACTCCTGGTGCTGGGGGAGGGATCTGTGTAATGAGAGGTTTTAATGACAGCCGTGGGCACAGCTGTGGGCACAGCCTTCCAGGTCTGTTCTAGAGGCATCTGTGCTGCTGTGAAATCCAAAGTTTAATTACACAGGGACCTGGATTCTGTGTAAATGCCCAAATTACAGCTAGGAAACACTTAAAACCAGTCGCCAAAGCGGCTTTCAGTGGCAGGATCAGGGCAGGGGCACGAAGGTGCCCTGCAGGGCTCTGGGGTGTGCTGGAGCCACCAGCCAGGAGCAGCCTTCCTTCAGTGTGACACCTGTGACAGCCGCAGGGACAGCCTGGTGCCACTAGGAGCAGTTTGAGAGCAGCCTGTGGGGATCAGGCAGAGGAAGAGGACAGGGGCTCACGCAGAGGCAGAGAGGTGTAGGACGATCATGAACTGTAGGGTTGGAACCAGCCCCATCTGCCCTTCGGGGACGTGCTTTTTGCTCAGTTTGTGGGGGAGGTTCCAACTGCAACCCTGATTAGAAACCAAATTGATGTTGGACTGTCTGAGCATGACACCTGGTGTGACATCCTGTCCCTGTCCTGGGGAAACTGAGGCAATGAGCAAGGCAGTGGCAACCAGAAAGGCTCCCTGATCCTGTTTCTCTTCTTTTCCTCAGTCCTGCACTGGTTTTACTCCAGTTCTTGCTTTACTGGGAGGAAAGAGAGGAGCCTGATCCTTGCTGTGCTGGGAAGCATTAACCTGGTGCCTGTGGGCTTTTGGGGGATTCTCATTTAGCTCGGGCTGATTTCAGAATGGGCTGTTTCAGGTGTACCCGAACGTTTCCATCTCATTTTGCTGTCCCTAAACAGCAACAAACATTAACCACAGGCAGATATGGGAGAGACACCGCGAGTCCCCCTCCTGACAGGAGGTGCAGAGGGTTGCACCAGGAGAGAGGAGAAGAGGACAGCACTGCCTTTGGCAGGGCAAGAGGGTCCATCCCATGTCCCTGCCTGTCCCCTCCTGTCCCAGCGCCGTGTGAGCCCATCTGAGCCTCCCCGTCTGTCCCCTCCACAGCTCCTGCTCCTCCAGACGTTGCCCCCAGCTATTCAAGCTCTCTCCGGATCATTAAACATATTGAGCAACACCAGTCCTGTGACTGGTTAATTAGTAAAGACCTGACTAATTAGTTAATCATGTTTACTGAGAGCTTTGAGAGTGCTCGGTGTTATTATTTTTAATCATGACTGGCCCCAGGCACCGCTCCCCTCCATGCCAAGCCTTGTGGGGTTCACACCCTTTGTCTCTGCCACCCTAGGCTGGGTTTGAGGTGGTAATTTGCCTCTTCTCCTCTGGTCACCAGGTGTCCTTCACAGCCTCTTGGGAGTGATTTTAGAAAAGCCCCCCACAAAGCCTCCCTGTACCCTGGCACACTGAACTGGCTCTACCAAAGCTTCTCATCCCTGGGGGAGTCGGGGTTGGCCCCTGGGAGGCCCTACAGAGCAGAGCCTTTGTGCTCTCCTCATCCCACATCCCTCTCCCGACCTTTGGGGAAGATCAGCCAACATCCAGCCTTGTTCTCCCAGCCCAGCTCCAGCCCTCAGTGCCACAGACACCTCGGATTTGGGAGCCTCCCATTCTATGCCAGAGAAATCAGATCCCACCAGAAGGAAAGACAGGTTATTCCCAAATCTGAGTGGGGCTGGTCAGAGGAAGAGGACAGGCAAAGATTTCATCTGCCCAGAGGAATGTGAATGGGGTTTGTTAGTCAGGGGAGGGTCTTGGCATCTCTGAAGAATCACCAAGTCTGATCTCCTTGGGACTGTCTTCATTTGTAAAAATGTCATCAGCTCGTTAAGCACCGTCATAAAGAGTCCCAGGCACCCCTTATCACTGTGAGATCTGCAGGGGAGGCTGCCAGCACCAGCTGCAGAATCAGACCCACCTCCACAGAGCACTGAGAGGGGAAATCTGCCTCTAGAGCCGACAAGGAGCTGTGAAAGTCACCCGGGGCTGCCACAGGAGCAGGATTTGGGAATGTTTCTGTCGCTGGAAGTTGGTCGGGGTGCATATGGCCAGTGACAGTGACTCTGGGATGAGGCTACTTGGTGCTGCTGCCTTCACCCCAATCCTGCTGTGCCCTGGCTGCAGCTGGGAGCTCTTTGTTTCTGCTCTTCTAAAAGCCCCCAGAGGTGTGATCAGGGCTGGCACCTCCAGGTGACACTCACCTGAACGGCTGATGCCACCCTCGGTCTGTGCTGGGGGGTGCCACTGCAGGATCATGGAGATGCTGGCTGGGAAGTGCAGAGGTGTTTCCCTCTGCACTCTGAATTTCCTCCTGGAAATCCTCCCTCCCTTCGTGGCTGCCAGTGAATGGCAGAGGAGCCTGAAATGGGCACCAGTCAAAATGTTGGCAATAATGGGGATGGTGCCCAGCCTCGGGCTCTGGAACTGGCCCTTGGACTGCTCATACTGGTTCAAAGAAAGCACGTGGTGGGGCAGGATCCTGCTTCCAATCTGAGCAGCGCCAGATTCCCTGGGAGGGGCTTCAGTATGGAGCAGCCATGTGGCAGCTGGGGTTTCTCTGTAATTTAGGGGTTTCTCCATGATTTAGGGGGTTCTGAACCACAGATGGGATCCTTGCAGTTCATTTTAGTAACATATCAGTGGTGAGAGTGGTTTAATGGTTTCCGCTTCTACGGGTCACACATCCAGGACAATTTCAAGCTGTTTATATGGATTAATCAGCACAGGATAAGGGCTTAGAAGTGCTTGGGACCATTTGGAGTCTGGAAATTTGATTTTCAGCTGTGCATCTGTCTCCCCACGTGTAAGGGTCAGAAGGGCCCCTGGACTCTGTGTGGGCTGTGGCCCCAGCCCGTTGTCACCCCCAGGAGGGACCCCATGGGTTACTGGGTGTACTGGGTGTCTGCAGGAAGGGCAGGTGCACCAGAGCTCAGTTTCGTTTCTACCCCCAGACCACTTTTCCTCCTTGTCCAACCTCCTCCCCACCATCCTCCTCTCAGAAACCATTGCTTCACTCCTGCAGCCAGGGAACACCAGGAGCCCTTCCCCAGCCTCCCACTGCCTCAGTGCTGGGCCGGGGGAAGCTCCTTTCCTCCAAAGTCCTCCTGGGCCAGGCAAGACCCTGAGCCCTGCTCCTCAGCTGGGGGGTGACGGGGTGGATGTCAGAGCTGCCCCTCCGCCCCAGCCCAGCCATGGCCTCAGCGTTTCTGCGCAGGAGGAGAGGCGGCTCAGTCTCTGCCTCTGCAGAGAGAGAAGCCAAGGCAGGGAGGGAGACAAACTTGGCTGCACCTGGGAGATGTCATGGTTGGTTTTCCAGCTCCAAATGGGCAGTGACAGCAGCTCCGTGGGGGTGTGAGCAGGGGGAGCATGGCAGATTTATGGCCCTGGGTCAGGCTCAGGCTGAGCCAAGCCTCCTACCTAGCATCAGCTTCATGGACAAGATGAAGTGCAGAACCTCCAGTGCAGGCACCCTGTGAGAGGAGAGACCCTGGAGAGCAGGAACGGGGCGTTCTGTGAGAGGCCATCCTGCCCCTCTCCCTGCTCTGCTCAGGGCTCTCCTTCCCAGGCTGCATTTGGGATTGCAGTGACCAGGCAGGAACAGCCCCCAGCATATGCTGGGTCTGGTTCCACAGTCCCACAGAACTCATAGGCTGTGAGCCACGATCAGAGCAGCTGGAGGCTGAAGGAAGCAGGAGGTAAGAGCTCCCCTCTTTCAAAACAAAATAAAATTCACAGCAATTCTCAGCCCTGTAGGAGAGAGCAGCGCCAGACAGAGAGCTGAAACCTCGGAGGCAATTCCAAATTCAGCACCCTGTTGGGCATCGGGATTGCCGGGCCAGGGAGATGCTGTGGAGATTGTCACAGCACCACAGGACACGAGGGTCCAGGCCATGCCAGGGTTTCCCTTTCCGGCCAGACACCCAGACTGAAAGTCTTGTAAACTCAGAACCTCATAGAAAAGATCAAGCAAAATTCCTGGAGGCTCCCGGCGCTCCCTGAGATCAGCATGGGACAGACCTTTCTCCTAGATGTGGTGAGATTGTCACTTCATCACCGTCTGGTACTGAAAGCTGGTTTCAGCTGGGCTTTGACGAGTAATTGATGGATGGTGCAATGGTTATTGTGACTGCAGGGTCCCCAGATTGTCCTCTTTGGCAATGCCTTTTGATGTCCCTCTTCAAAGGACAGTGGCAGGTCCTGCCCTTTCCCTGCGAAGGGATGACCAGGAAAGTTTTGGCAAACAGGAATAAAGTGCCTGTGGTGTTGGGGCTGCTCCTCCTTCATCCCAAGTCCTTCACCTGAGGCAGGTGAGGTGTTTTTCTGATACTTTTGCTGCATGAGACCTCATGGGGTTGCTGTAGATGTTGAGGTGTGGACTCCGACTTTTGATTCAGCCCCAGAGCCCGCTTTGGTGCTCGCAGTCTGTGGATTTGTGCAAAAGCCTCCCCAGACAGAACAGGCAAGGCTCAGTAGGGTCAGGCCAGTGTGGCACAGCCTCTGCTCCTGGATTTCAGCAGCTGGTTCAGGAGTTTCTGCAGGAAGAGCAGCACCTTTGTGCTATAGACAGGGCTGGAGCTCAAGCACACCTTAAAACTGCTACAGGAGGAACAAATATCTCTGAAATGAGAACAATTCTGCATTCTGGATACTGTACAAAGCACGGGGTGTGTGGGGTTCCCACTGAAATCTGAAAGCCAAAAGTCCCTTCAGCCAAAGCAGAGATGCTCAGTGCCCCAGCACAGTGTGCTCAGGGAGCTCCAGTGGTGTCTGACACATCCCACAGACTTCTGCTTCCTCCAGCATTCAGAGGGGCGTCAGAGGGAATTGTTCTGTAGGAGCCCCACACCCTGTGCCTGGGCAGGGATGGAACCTCCCTGGCTGCTCTCTGAAAGGACAAACCTGGGCTCCCCTCTGTGCGGTCTCACTGTGGGGGTCACCCCCATGGGGAGGTGACATCTCCCCAGGTGAGCTGGGGGGATCAGTGCAGTGGTCTGCCATGCAGTGCTGGGTACCCACACAGCGCCCTGGGCAAGAAAAAGGCACAGCTCAGTGGCTCTTAATGACTTCCAAATCCTCAGCTTGGATCCATAATCAGATGAAAATGCCATTATTTATTTATGGGATTTGAAGGGCTCGTTTCATGTTGGATAAAACCGATGGAAGAGCTTGATGGCAGGTGCTTCTGGGGAGTTAACGGAAGCATCCCACTGATCCCAGTGGGAGCAGGGCAGAGTGGCGAGGGGAAATGCCCCTGCTGGGATACTTGTGCTGCTCCCTCCATGCCGAGGATAAAGAGAGAGCCAGTCCAGGCAGCTCCTGCTGATGCCTTAGGTTTTAACTTTTATATTTTTCAAATCCTCTATTGCCTAGTGTGTGACTCTGAAGTTTCTTGTAGCTCGTTAGCTGCTGTTCTCTTAGGCCAGATAGACACAACAAAGCTTCTCTGAGCTTGCTATTCAAGGACACTCAGACTGTCCTAGGCCCAAAAGTGTAAACTAGGCCCGTGAGAGAAGTGGAGAAATTGAAGAAATTACATCATTAGCTAAAGTTTTAATTGATGAATTTATGCTAATATGCAAATCGACCAAACCTATAAAGGTGTGAAAAACTTATGGCTTGTTGTCCATCTTGGGGTCCATTTGGGAGGTGGCCTCTGGCTCCCTGGGGTGTACCTCTGAAGGCCCTTCAAATAAATACCTACCTTTATTCCCTTACTCCTTGTCTAGTCTCTGTTTCTAGGTAGCCGGACAAGGCATCAGTTCTTTGGCGACCCAGATAGGATAAGGAGGCTTCCAAGCCAGCTGGAAACCTCACCAGAGTGGGTTTATTTTCCAGGGAAGCCACAGTCAGAGCTCAGCTCCCTCATGCTTCACTGTCGGCTTTACTGTCTGTACTGCTGTGGTATCTGGTGAGCACCAAAGACCTTCTGGCACAGTGAGACTGCCCAGGAGCTTCACTCAGAGCCTGCCAGGGTGGCAGTGTGGCCAGCCAAGGAGGGCAGAGATGCTTCTCCAGCCCAGCCAGGGCGGGTGGTAGCTCCTCCTGCCCAGCCAGGCAAGTCAGTGATGTTCCTCCAGCCCTACCAGTGATGCTCCTCCAGTGCAGGTGGTGATGGTGGCTATGGTGAAGGCTTGGGAGCAGCTGCTTTTCCTGCAGCTGGATTTGAGCCTGCCTGTGGCTAGGAGGGCTCCACAGCCCCTGAGCCTGCTCAGCAAAGCCCAACTTGTGCAGGGAATGGGGCAGGAGGAGTCTGTGGCCGGGGAGGAGGGAGCTCCTTCCTGAGCCTTGGAGCCACATCCCCTACAGCACTCAGAGTGGGACACGGGGCTGGGGGATGCTGCTGGGGCAGGAGGCTCTGTGGGGACATGGGGGACTTTGTGTAGGAGGGGATGAACGAAGCCGGTGGGATCTTGATCCAAGTCAAATGTAAGGATTCCTTCATCCTTCCAGCACTGCGGGCAAGCCATGGAGCTCCTCACACTCAGATGCAGAGGATGACAGAGGGTTTTGCGGCCTCAAGGAGTGACTGTGGGGGAAAAGGGGGGGCTCAGATGCTCTATTGACATGTAAGGGGAGCCTGACTCCCTCTTTGTGTTTGTGCTGGTAGGAGAAAATTGAGCATTGTCTGCACACCTTGGGATTGGGAAGGGATTGGGAAGGGGCCGGCGGCGTGGCCTTGTTCCTCGGTAGCAAAGCCCGGAGAGGGCCATTAACCAGAGAAAAGCCATGTCAAAGGAGGGATATAATGGCAGATTACAGGGAGTTCCTGGGGTGGCATTGAGCTGCCCAGCCCTGCTTGGGCCCAGGCATTAACATTCATTGTGCTGCCGTTCCCCCAAGCTCTGCTCTGGCTCGCAGGAAAACCTGAGCCGTCCCTGCCCCGCAGCCCCGGTCTGTGCTGTCATGGAGTCATTGACCGGCTGCCCTTTTATGTACATGATCAGCTCGCCAGGAATCTTTCCCGAGGCATTTTGATCCCACAGTTTGTCAATGGTGGCCCGGAAAGGGCTGGGCTGGGCCGCAGGGTGCCCGAGGTCTGGGAGAGCTGAAGGTCCATTCAGCACAAGAATACCCCAAGCCAGCAGGTGGGACACGGGAACCCTTAATCCCAAATCATTTCTCTTGCTGGCATCCTTTTTTTGTTGGGAATTATGACAGTTGTGGGCGGCGGCAAGGCGTGCGCTCGCCCCTGGGAGAGTGATATTATTCCCCTCCTTTTGTGCCTGGGCCCATGTTTGAATTGGGAAACAAAGCTGAGCAGCTTGTGCCTCCTGTTGGAAGCCTTCCTATCCCGCTGGGGATCCAGGACCTTTTCATCTCAGCCCAGGCACTCCAGAGGCTTCTGCCTCTTCCCATCTTTAAATCTTTAGTAAATATCAGAAAAGAGAAAATAAAGGCGATCCCCAGGGTTCAGGAGTGTTATCTTCCCTGCATCAGAGAGGGGGGAAAGAAAACAGATATTTATCCTCATTTTAGCATTTTTCATGTGGAGCTTGCAGACAGTAAATAACATTTAGTCTGATTTTGCAGGCTGGGGACACTGTGGAGCAGGGTGGATTTTACTCTTTTTGTGTGTACCCAAATTTTGGGGGGATCCAGACACTGAGCCAGGGGAAGGGGAACAAAGCACTGCCGGGCTAATGCCAGCTTGAATGCTCCCATCCCAGTGATTCTGGAGTCATGGGCAGGGGAGGCAGGGAAAGGGAGAGCTCAGCCCCCCCTGGAACCTTCTGGACACAACTCAGCTGCAAACCAGGAGTCCTTAAACTAACCCAGGAGTCAGGAGTGAGAGCAGGCAGACAGGGAGGTTGTGTCCTGTAGGGAAGGAAGTTGCATTGCTTCTGAGAAAGGAACAATTTTAAAACATCCAACTCCTTTTCATTTACTGTCTCAGATTGGATGTGAATGTTTGGAGGAAATTCTTCCCTTTCCATGAAGTTTTTGATTATCTGATGGAAGGCAATTCAAAACAGGACAGGAATATTTCCCCTTTTTTTGTTTGAAACCCAAACTTTTGGCTTGGCTTTCAAAACCCCAAATGAAATCATTTAAATCTGAAATACGTCCAAAAATGTTTCTACTACGTTTCATTGTTTTTCCTTGGAAAAATGAAAATTCTTCCTCCCACAGCCTCCAACCATGCTGTGATTTCTGTCTGAGGCTCACACTGTGCGATCAGCTCTGGGTTTGACACCCAGGCAGGTTAGCAAAAGCTACAGCTCGGCTCCCCAGCTCGGGCTCTGTGCTCTGACACCAACGCCAGTTGCACAGTTCCCTGTTACTCCTTCTGCAGAGGAACATCACATGAAGAGGTTTCCTGGCCCAGATTTGGGGATGGCACTTCTTCATCTGACTGATGGTGTTCACATGTGGTTGTTGTTCATTCTCTGCTCTTTAATACTTCCTTTTCCTCCAAAGCCATTTCCAGGCCAGGTTTGCAGCTGGGTCCATCTGATGTCCCCAGGGCATCTGTGACCCTGATTCTGCTGTCCCTGGAGGTTGGAGGAGGGGCTGGGTGGCTCCAGGGTGGCTCAGGGGACATTCAGAGCATCCCTTGCCCACTGTGCCATGTCCCTTCTGCAGAGAGCTGACACCTCAGGAACATTCCTCCCTCCCCAGCAATGTCAGCGAGGTGGGGACTGGTCCCCAGTGCCAGGATAGGTCTCTGCAGGAGACAGGAAGGAGATCAGGGCTGGGGGTCACAGAGACCACCAAAATCTGCTCCTGCCAGCCTTGGAGCAGTGGGGAGACACAGGAGGTGACACAGGTCATTGTCCCACACCTCCCCAGTGTCCCAGCCTTGGAGCAGACACCAGGGCACAAGCCAGAAGCCCAAACTGATCCACACAAACAGCTGTATTAATGGATCCTCATGGGAAAACAGCCCCTTCCCAAAACACCCCTGAGTAGCTGAAGGGCCTAAACTCTGCACAACTCTGATTTTCAGCCCCTCAGTCAGTAGGGCTGAGCCAGGTCACCCCTGGTGCAAATATAAGCGCAGAAGGAATGGGTTTGCTGCCCTGGATGCTTAGAAGAGTTCCTGGAAAACAGCCCCTGGTCTGGGAGAGCACGAGAGGCATTTGGGGCTCTCTCTCTCCATCACCTGTCCCGGGGCTGGGAGTGACAAACACCACCAGCAGCACTTCCCAAGGGGGACCTGCAACCTGTGGCACTGCCAGGGAATGCTTTAAAGCTGTGCCTGGTGTGGTGGGCTTGATTTAAAGCTTTTCTCTGGGGCATGTGGGCGAGGGTTGTGTGCTTGTGCCCCGCTCCAGCAATGAGTGCAGACGGAGTGGCTGTGCTGAATGTTCAGTTCCAGCTCCCCGCAGCTCCCCAGGTTCCCTCAGGACTCCCAAAATTGCTACATTCAGTTTGCTGTGCCTCATTATTTCCAAGTTTTCCAGCCGTAACGCCAAAGGAGGCTGTAATCAATGTAATTATTACTCAAAACTTTGAAAACTTAAAGGAGGAAAAATAGGCCATTAAATAACGAAGGAGCAAAGTAACAAGTGTGAATTACGGCCCTGCCCTGTGGTTTGCCTGTGATGGGTTTGTTCCACCCATGGAGAGATGCTGGAGAAGGGAAGGTTGAGTGGCTTGTTTTGCTTAATCTCTGTGCTGTCAGAGTTGCAGTCCCTGGAGAATGCAGATCTATACAGAAATGTGCCTCCCCTTTGAAAGGCAGTGCACATGCCCAGCTCCCAGCAAAGGACTTTTGTTCTACCCTGATTCATACAATTCTCTGGGGCCAGGAGAAGTGGCTGTCATGGTTGCAAGGATTACTTGCGACTGGAGGCAAGGGTGGACTGTGCAAGAATAATTTGTTCTCTTGGCTGGGCACGGAAATCCTGCTCCCCCTTCTGCAGGCTCAGTCCCCCGTTCCCCAGCCCTCACCCATGAAGGGATACTGACTCCCAAGCTCCTGCTCTGCCCAGAGGCTGCCCTGTCACAGGCTGACCCCTGTCCCCTCACAGAGTGAGTGACAACCTGGGGACACTCCTGCCCCTGGCCCAGGGCTGGGAGGGGAACACTGCCAGAGCAAGGGATGCCAGAGCAGGGGATGCTGCCAGCAGCTCACTGCACCCCTCAGAATGTGCCCAGGAGTGAGGTGTAGCACCCCAGAGGTGGCAGCTTCTGCCCTGTGCTTCTGGAAGGGAACTGGGGTGCCTGGCTCAAGGGTAGCCCACATGGCTACTGAAGCACAGGCTGAGGCCCATGGGCTTCCCCCATGGCCACAGTTTGCTCGTCTTCTGAGTGCACCTTGTGCAAGCTCTCCATAAGGAGCATCTCCTGCACACCCATGGCCCTGGCACAGCTCGGGATGAGGCTTCTAAATCTCACTTCAAGGAGAGGAAAGCCTCTGAGTTTGTTCCTGGTGTCCAGGGATGTCCCTGGGGCTCCTCGAGGAGCTGAGCACATGGTGGTGGCTGTGGGCCTGTCCTGTAGAGCCCAGCAGCCTCAGAGGGCTCCGTTTGTTTGTCCATCTGAGGGTCACCTACCACCGCCACCAGCACCTCAGTCATTCCAGTGAAGGACGTGACTTTACTTATCTGCTCCCGGAATTTCTCTGCTTGTTTGTTTTGTTTTCATCCTGGGAGCAGGAGGAGGAGGAGGAGGGTGGTGCCTCCAACCGCACAGGGCCGGCCACCTCTGAACCCCAGCGCCAGAAGCCCTTTCCATGCTCTATAAATTTTATTTGAAAATCTGTTTCTCTTGGGGGGAGGGGTGGTGGTGGTGCCTTTCTTTGCTCCCCCGGTAACACACCGTGAAAGGGCTTGTTAAACGCCAGCTCCTCGCTCTGATGGATCCGTCCAGAGAGGCAGAGGTGACACAGACTGATGACATTTCCAGCCGGGCTGTCCCCTGGGACAGCGGCTGCTCTCGCGGCTGGAGCAGACGCGTTGGACGGTGCTGAGGTTGCTCTTGGCTCCGGCGCTCATTTGTGGTGGGGAAACGCCTGCAGGAGCCAGGCAGAGGCTGTGTCCCAGCAGGACCAACAGGGTTTGTTCTCCGTCTCCATCTCGGGGACTGTCCCAGGGACACGAGCTGTTCCCGGCCTCTGGAAGGGCTGGGGAAGGTGAAGGAGGGAGGGACATCCCTGGTACTCACACAGATCCCGTGGTGCAGAGCAGCGCTGGCTGAGGACTCCTCCGAGAGCCCCTGTCTGCACCAGGGTGTTTTGTTAACCTCAGGCTGTAGCCTGGCCCTGCCAAGGCTCTGATGTTCTTGGAAAACCCTGGGCTAACAAGACACCTTCCTAAACAACAGCTGATGAAGGGACTGCCCGGCTGTTGGCTCGGCAGGCACCGCTCCCAGTGGACAACACCGAGCTGGCTCTCCCTGGATCTCAGTCATTCCCTCTCGCCAGCACTGCCTGCATTTGGCAGTGGAAACTCCACCTTTACCCAGACCCTTCTCCACCTCTTTCCTGACAACCCTAACCTCCTTTCTGATGAAGGTCCTGGAACGCAGGACCAGTTCAAGAGTTGTGAGAACCCAAAGGTGAAATCTTATCCTGCCCCATCTTGTTGGAAACCCCTGTCCAGCTGGAGGAAGGAAGAACTGGGGGTGTTCCCAGGCTGGGTCACGGACGTGCCTGGGGCCACCCAAGGTGTGCTGGATGGAAGGCAGACCCCGCTTAGGACGTGCCAAGGTGCCTGAGCAGTGCTGATATTTCTGTGCTCGGATCCAGCTCTGCGGTGACGCAAGGCAGAGATCCGTCAGGAGAAATTCCCTCACCTGCCAGCTCCCCCTGCCCTCAGTAAACATCCAGCCCTTCCCTCGCTGAGGGTTTCACCTCAGCCTGGCCAGGGACCAGTGAGAAGCACCTGGCACTGACTCCACCTTTGCTCCGAGTGTCTCGGCCATGGTGGCCAAGGAGCATAAAGGCTTGTAATGCTTTGTTGGGCCAGGAATAAAGGGAGTTTGTGGCAACAAGGTTCCCATGTTATATAAGTAAGGCAAGGGGAGCTGTATTTGAACTGGCAGAGGGCAGTTGTTTTCACTCAAGCAGAGCCCAGCTCATGGCTGCTTCCTCGCTGAGCTCTTGTTCATCTTGGCCTGAGCAGCTCCAGGTCAGGGAGGCAAAGCCGTGGCTCCTGCATGGGGGAGGCAGGGAAGGGAGCGGTGCAAAGAGCAGCACGGGGCAGTCCGTGTGGCTGGAGCTGGGAATTCGGCTGGCGTCAGGCACAGCCTCTGCCAGCCCCTGAGCTCCAGCACAGCGTCCAACATGGGGCACTCCCAGCCAGGGCTGGGTCCAGCAGCTGTCCTGAGCTCCCTCCTAATCCCAGTCACTCCCAGCTTGGGAGCTCTCAGGATCCCAGTGGGAGCATTCCCAGCACTGCCCTGGATGGAGTTTGAGCAGAATTTGAGCTCCAGCACAGAGCCAGTTTTGCTGAATCGGGGCTTTCAGCACTTGGAGCTGTTGGGAATGAGTAGGAGCTGGACATGGAGGAGTGGAGCATCCCTGGCTCGGCTGTGCAGCACTGGGACCCGGGGGGTGAGCTGGGGTGGGAGAGTGCTGCTGCCATGGGCAGCAGGGATAGATCACCCAAGGAGAGGGCACAGAGCTCTCTTTTGGCTGCCACTCTGAGGAGTTTCTGTACAAGCAAAGCAGGAGCTGGGTTCGGCATGTGGCCACCTCCATACTCAGCACCACCTTCCCATGAAATGCTGCTCTGGGGCTGGGGCTTAGCTCTGTCTTTGCCTCTGCATCCTCAGCACACCCTGAGCAGTGTCAGTGCAGCCTCCGGGCAGCAATCCCATCTCTCCAGTCGTGTCAGGGGTCAGGAGCGGGCAGAGCAGCAGATCCACAAACTGAACCCACCAGCCAAAGATTATCAAGAGTTTCCTGTCTACAGTCTTTGTAAAGGACCTGAAGATGACCTGAAGGAAGAGACATAAATGTGATGCTTGGCACAGAGAAGGTTTTGCAGTCCCTGCTGGGTGAACTCTTTCAAAAGTTTCATCACTGACCTTGTGACTGCAGAGATGTCTCAGGGGTCGGCTGAGCCCACGGCCATGGGATGGTGTCTTTCAGCTGAAGCCTAAAAGGTGGGTCCCATTTATAGCCATGAAGCCCTAAAAGGAGCTTTTCTGGTTAAATGGGGAACTTCACTAAGGCTGCAGAAAAAATCAGCTTGAACTTTGCCAAATATGTGCTGAAAGGCACATATGTGAAACAAATGTGAAAATGGGGTGTAACAGCTGTGAATATGTGGCAGGAGATGGGCCAGGATTTTTTCCTCGATACAGTACAAAAAAGGTGGAAAGAGCAGCAGCAGCTCTGCCGACAAACCACGGCAGGGCCGGTGAACCTTCCCTACCTCTTCCTTTGGGGTGCTGGCAAGGGAGCTGGGAGATCCTTGCCTGCTTTATCTTGGGTGGCTGCAGCAGCCCGTATTAAAAGGGGATGAACACAACACAAAGGAGCCTGACTTTGTTTCTGTGCGCTGGGATTCATTCAGGGGGATTACAGGCGCTTTTCAGCCCGTTACCACCTGGAGAGGCAAATACAAGGCAGCGCTGCTCGGAATCGGCTTCCCACCGAGCAGCCTTAGTTCTGCCACAGCCGAAGCTGGGGAAGGTTAAAAACGATGCGAGCAGGAGCTGGGCTGAACAATCGGCCGGAGCACGGGGATGTGTTGGGCTCACGGGGATGGCAGCGCTGCCTGGGCTCCTTAGAAGGGTTTGGTGTCGGCTGCACCTGCAAGGGCCAGCTCAGAGCGGGCTGCAGGCTTGAAACCGAGCCTAAGACCCCTCTGAAGGGAACTGTACCCTGTATTTATAAAGGGAAAGAATTGTACAAGGAGTGAGGTTGGAGGTAGATGGGGCTGAGTTAAAGACCTCTATGGTCAGGGGAAAACCCCCTGCATCCCTGTTTCCTGAGTGGATATTGCTATGGATGAAAGGATAAATGACATCAGGGTGCAGGGCCAGGTGTTACGGGCTGTGTCTCTTCGTGCTCATGTGCCCCCAGGTGAAATGGAGTCACCCTGAGCACGATGGGGTGGAGAAGGCAGCTATTTCCCCATTCCCTGCACTGTTGGAACCCATGGAGAGCATCCCAAAGTGCCACCACAGGGTGGGAACTTGACATCCCCTCTCTCTGAGACCAGCTGAGCATCCCATGCCCATGGCTGTCCTCTTCATCTCCAGCCACTGTGAAAGCAACAGCTCTTGCAGCCGGGCAGAGTCCCTGAGCTTCAGTTTGAAGGGTGTTTACTTGGGGCTGTTACGCCTGAAAGGACAGGCTTTTGAGATTATGAAAACTGTGAGCTGAGTGTCAGCAACTCCAAAGTTGTTTTCAATAGTTTATTGCTGATGTAGTCTCACTAGAAGCAACCAACCCATGTCCTCAGGGACATGTGCAAAGTCCCTGCAGCTCTGAGCCAGGGGGGTGGGCACACAACACCACACACCCTGGGGCTGGTGCTCCTCAGTCCCCCATCCCTTCCATGGGCTCCCAAAGAAAATGCCATGTTTGGGGTGATGCTCGACCCAGGGAAGCTCCTGCTCCCCTCCTCAGCCAGGGCTGCATAGGCTGGGGCTCCACAGTCCCTGGGGTTCCACTGTCCCTGGGGTTCCACTGTCCCTGGGTTTCCACAGCCCCTGGGATTCCACAGTCCCCAGGGTTCCACAGTCCTCAGGGTTCCACAGTCCCCGGGGTTCCACAGTCCTCTCCGTGCAATTCTCCGATCCATGCAATGCTGGCCACAGCCACTCAGGGAATGGATCCAGGACTGGAACTGGTGATAAGTGACCCAGCAAAATTTTAAAGTGAGAAATGAGACCAAAGTATTGTTCCTCAGCCAGGATGCTCTCCATGCTGCCCAAAGAGAGGGGAAAGGACCTGCCTGTGGCCTTGCTGCTGCTGAGGAAATTCCCTCCCTCGCTCAGGAAGGGGTATGGGCAGGACTTCTGGGGTTCCATGGGGGTACCTCATCCCCAGGACACTCAGGGTACTCCAGCCCCCTGGCAGCAGTCCCAGCTCTGAACAGCACCCACAGCACTCTGGCCATCTGCAGGAGCAGCTCCTGGGATGAGCTGCATGGCTGAAGAGGTTTACTGTGTGCCACCCGCTGAAATCCAGGGAAAGCTGTGTCCCAGGGCCCAGCAGTTTGGATGCCTGCCCCAGCAGCAGCCAGCAGTGAGGAGCTGCAGCTCTCCAGGCACCCACCCACCCGATGCTGTTGCCTGGGCACAAACACCCCCAGCCCATCCTGGGGAAGGCTCTGAAGTGGCGTTCGAAGCATCCTGTGAATGATGTGTCCCCTCCCCTGGCACACACAGCCCGAAGGCCCTGCGTGCTGGTCAGAGGGAGCAGGGCAGCATCCCGGGAAGGGCGAGACATGCGATGTGACAGAGCCATGCCCAGAGCCCGGCTGGTCGCACCAGCTCAGCTCTCAGCCACAGCCCCTCAGTGCCAGGCTGCAGCAGATTCCACATCCCAAGTGTCAGTTCAGTTAACTTGTCAGCAAGGGCAATAAATAAATCCCTCTCACTTGCACTCCCCGAAATGGTACAGCTGGAAAGGATCTGTCGTGCTGTTCCAAGGCAGAAGAAGGGTTTGCTCTCTGGGAGGGAACGTGCTTGGCCTTAGACGAAGTGGACTCGAGCTCCTGAGGGAAGGGACAGCAGAGACAGTGTCAGGCTGGTGTGCCAAGTCTGGTTTCAGAAGAAGCGATGTTTGTCCTTGTGAAGATGAGTTTGTTTCTCTGCTTGTGATGGGAAATTCCCAGCTTTTCCAGATGAAAACACCTCCATTTTCCAAGTGGAGCCAGCAGCCATTCCCCTGCTGAATGCCAGGACCTCAACCCAACACCCCCACGGCAGCCAGGAAACCCTGAGGGCCAAAGAAAAGAACCTGAAAGATCCTCAGCCACCAAGGCAGGGCTGAGGCCGTGTCCCCTCTGCCTCCCAGGCTCTCCTTGGACCATCCTTGCCAGGCTGGGCTTTTCTCCTGTGCTCTGGCTGTGACAGCAAGGTGACACTTTGGTGGCTGTCATGGGTTTGTTTGCCTCATTTCAGTCCTGGAGCCCCTGTTTTTGTGGCTTTTGAAGGCATTGTTTCCCAATGTAGGAATATCCCTGCGGGCCCTGTGCATTCCCTGACACCAGCGGGAGCAGCCCGTGGGCTCACACACATCTGGGATCCTGGGAAATGCCACGTGTTCCTGCCAGGATCGCTGCCGGCTAACGCTCAGAAATGATGTGGATTTCCTCCTGGGGGGAGCGGGCTCCAGCTCAGGGTTATTGCCAGGGCTGCAGCGAGCTCAGGGCCGCAGATACAAACCATGGCAAACACGGATTAAATGCCTGGTGTTCAGCACTGGGCAAACCACAGACACTTCAGAGCTTGGCTTGGGAAAGGCGCACCCCGAGGAGAGCAGTGGAGGGAGCTGGTGTGCACGGAGCACCCGGAGCTGCTCTGGGCTGGCTGGGGATGGTCCCACTCATCTCCAAAGCTGTGGCCCGTGAGGGACAGAGGCACCCACCACCCCCGGGGGCACCGCTGGGCCTCCCCATGGAGCTGCCGGTGTTGTGCAGAGCAACTGGGCTGCAAAACCAGCCAGGAAATCTCCTGTGGGAGAGGTTCTGCACATCAGCCCCTGCTGCACTCAGGAGTGTTGGAGTTCACAGCCTGGGTCTCTCCCAGAGCTGTGAGTTTGTTTGGGACCAGCAAAGGCAGAGCCAGGGCTGTGCTTCAGGCAGCTCTGGGGTGGGGAGGTGGGTGTGGGGTGGTCCCCTCCAGTCTGGAGGGGTCTCCCATCCCAGGGCACAGCTCGGTGGCCCCAGAGGGAGCTGGGAGTGGGCGAGTGCTGGCGGCTGGGGCCAAGCTGGGAACTGCAAAAGCTTTTTTGTCCAGAGGTGGGCTCGGGCTCAAGCCGGCTTCCTTGTCTCTGCCAAAGCATCTGCTGTCCTGCACATTTTCCTTCCCCCTTCCCTGCAGCATTTTGTGATGTGGAAATGTTTGATGTGATCCCCCCACCACAGCTCCCTTTGGGTGGATTCTCTGTGGTTTGATATCCCTGCTCTGGCTGCCTTGAGGTGACCTTGGCTTTGCAGTGCCCTTTCACACCAAAAAACCAAAATATTGCATTTCAAAATTGCCTAGATGGGTATTTCCAGTGACCTAAGGCGAAAAGGAACTTTTCTTCACAGCTCCATCGCCCCGACTTCGTGAGCAGCTCCAGCTGCTCCCAAGCTGCTTTAATAACTGATAATTTATTTGGCTGGAAGTGTCCCCAGCCAGGTTGGGATCCCACAGTCCTGGGACTGGTGGGTCTGGGTCCAGCGGTGATTCCTGCGGTCCAGTGGTGATTCCTGCGGTCCAGCTGTGATCCCTGAGATCCAGCTATGCAGCATCACAAATGCGAAAATGGGGTGTAACAGCTGTGAATGTGCAGTGCCCAGAGAGGAGCCTCTGAACCAGGAGCACTCCTGAGGCTGCTCCAGGGGCACAGCAGGAGCTGGCCAGGGGCAGGACCTGATGTGCCACCACAGGAGGTGGCTGTGAGAGAATCATCTGTGCTGTCCACCTCACCATTGCATGGTGATTCCTGTGGCAGTCGGGGATGGAATTGGATGATCCCACTCCCCAGGTCAGTGTCTGCACTACCCCATTAAACCTCTGTCGTGGTGTAGCCTTGGGCTGTGGGTGGCACAGCCTGCAGCAGGGTGGAGGACACATCCTCCCTTGATGGCACTGGGGGTCTGCAGACTCCCCTTCCCTTTGACCTGCCCCCAAAACCCCGCCTTGATCTGCATGGAGCATCAGGGAGCCCTGGGCAGTGTCTCCTGCTGCTCGCACCATGCACAGCTGGCTCAGGCACAGGAGCCCACAGCAGAAGCTCTTCTGGGCTTTCAGGACAAAGGACAGGCAGGGATGTCCTCCTGGCTGGAGACCTGGGGGAGAAGGGGGCAGCTGAGATTAGGAACAGCAGGGAAACCACTGGCACAGCAGCACCAGTGCTCTGGGTGTGTTTCTGAGCTGCTCAGCATCCTCATCCCAGCAAAGCCAAATTCTCATCTGCCAGGATCAGGCCCTTCCCTGAGCAGATATTGTGATGGAAAAGCTCCTGAAGGCCCAGTGAAGTCATTGAGCCTCGGTCTGTGACCAGGCTGGAATGCACTAACCAGGAGTTGTTTTGAGGTCAGAAAGGAATAAGTTGTTTGCAGACAATTGATGTTGTTATTAAAAACATCCACAGCGCAAAGCAAGGGGAGGGAGGTCCTCTTTCCTGTTTGGGAAATAGTTTCTCCCTGCAGCCATCAAACGAAAGAATTCTGTATGAAAAATTAATTTAGAAAAAAACTGTTTCTGGGGCACACGCGCCTGAAAATGAACCACAGCAGGATCAGACGTTTGGCTCAGAGCAACATCCAAGACTCAAAGACAGAGGCCAGATTAAAATCCAGGACTGCTCCCAGGCTGTTGCTGGAACTGGAGGAAATGTAGTTTCCTTCAGAGAAATGCAATCTCCTCTCTGTAACTTTTGGGCAAAATTCAGGGGCTGCAGCTGAAGCCCGGAGCAGTCTCCCACCGAGACAGGCTCCGTGTGAGTCTGGAGCAGCATCTGGACTGCAGGGAAGGGGGGATCATGTCCAAAAAGGAAGAAAAACCCCTCAGATGAAGGGACCAGGCTGCCACCCCGCTCCACATGGTTCATCTCCCAGCCCAGGGCGAGCAGCTTTCCCAACCTTGTCCCACAGCATGGAGATGTCAGCTGAGGTGTGACCTGAGGAGCAGCCGCATCACATGGCCATGCTGTGGCCACGCTGTCCCACGAGAGCCAGGGCACCCTCTCGGCACTGTTAGCACCACGTTGGCCCTGGCACAGGGCAGGCCTGGCCCAGCTTTCCCTGCTCCCAGCCGCTCTGCGGGGCCACACATCCAGAGATCCTTCCCACGGAATGGACAGGAGGGAGGACGCTCTGGACGTGAGCCAGTCCCTGCGGTGTCCCTGGCAGGTCAGGTTTAAGCTTTGGGCGTAACTCCGGGGTATTTTGGGATGGGAATCTGCTCATGGCTGGCTCCAGGGTTCATGGGCTGTCCCATGGCTCAGTTCCTGCCTGTGTCCAGGCTGTCCCATGTCCATGCAAGCACCAGCCTGATTCTGCCTGTAGGGGTGGTCAGGGACCACCGCCGTGGCTCCAGGACAGAATGAAGCCTCCCCTCATGGTGGTTGGATGGGCAATTTTAGGGACAAAGTGGCACAACCCAGGGCTCGGGTGGCACAAGCCCATCTCTGAGCACTCTCTTCCCCGTGGCCAATGCTGCCGCTCCTACTCCGATTCCCGGGAATGTCTGCAGCTCTCCTTTGAAACCAGCCAGGTCTGCAGCCTGTGCCGGGGGCAGTCGGAGCTAATTGCCCGTGATCAGCTAATTAAAGGGTCCCGATAAAATCTGCCTGGCAGGCACAGGAGTGTGTGGTGGCCCCGGTGTCCCCCATGGCGACGGAGAAGGGGGCTGCTGGGTCACCCAGGGCTCCATCACACCCACTCTTTCTCCTCCCCTGCCCTCGAGGGATTTTCAACACCTTTGCTTGGGTTGTCTCGGTGTCAACACTTTGCTCCAGGTGGGTGTTGGCAGTGACCCTGGGGTTACAGATGTGACCCAGGTTGGTGGCAGTGGTCACAGCCCCGCAGAGAACAGGGGGCTCGGAAAGTGTGGGTGATGTGGGTAATGTGGTGTTAGGAAAGGAAGGACCACAGGATCCTTCTCTGCCCCCCATGGAACCCACTCCCAGGCACTCCCACTCCTCAAGTTTTGGCCAAAATGAAGAGTAGAAACTTCCAAGAGCCAAAACAGCCTCTGCTGCCCTGCAGAACGTGCAGCTTTGTGTGTCTGCGTGTTCATGTCAAGCTCCTCTCCAAAGATCTGCCTGGTTTCCAGGAATGCTGTCCCATCCAGGGATTACCCATCCTCTTCAAACACTTCTGCTCTTCTCTGGCCTCCCTGCCTGGGAGAAAGAAGCAGCGAGGGCCAGGCTGGCCAAGGCAGCGTCCCAGGGCCGTGATGTGCACAGGAGGCTGATCCCAGCAGAAAAGCTGGGAAATCCGTGTGTTTGACTGCTTTCATCTGGATTAAATCCCTCAGAGACAAACAGGAACAGCCTTCCTGGGGCTGTGTGTTTTGACTTGAAGCCATCAAAGTTTGCCCTAAGCAACCCCAAAAGGTAAGCAGGCAGCTGCAGGCTCAGGGCCGGGCAGGGAGGAGCTGCTGCATTTCCAGGTGTGCCTGAGGGAGGTTGTAAGGTCACGTTTGGATTCAGGATTGAGTAGATGCCTGCCTGCTTCATCCTTGGCGCTGCTGGGTCAGTGGGATCACTCCCAGCCCCACACCACCTTGGGGCTGGGCTCAGTGCAGAGCCAGGAGCTGTGTCCTTTACAGGGTGTCCTCTGGTGTGTCCATACCCACCCATTCCCCTTGTCCTGCACCACCAGGCATTTTTCCATCCAAACACTGCCTTAAGGTAAAGGAGATTTGGCTTAAGTCCCTGCCCTACAATAGGTCCCATGACCCCAAAGAGATTTGTGTTTCCAGCTCATGAATTCTTTCTATAGGAGCCTCACACCTCTGCTATCCCACAGCCTTGGGGTGGTGGAGGAAGGAAGGGTGACCCAGGGCAAGTGAGGAGGGGAAATGCTGCGGCCCAGGTGGACGTGGGTGTGGGACCCCCAGGCTGGCAGCTGCTCCCTCCCAGGGATGGGGATATGGCCTCTGGATGCTCTGGTGTTGGCGTCTGGACGTTAAACATGGGCAGTGCAGGATGGTCCCACTCCCGCATGGGATCGTGGTGCTGCATTCCATGGAGACCCTGCAGAGGATGCTGAGCCCAGCCGGGGCCACCCGACCTCCCTGAGCTACCCGAGCCCAGCACAATCCACATTTCTGCCCTGTTACAGAAAAACATTCACAGTAGCACAGCTGCCCTGATAAGGCAGGATAAGCCTGTCAGCTTTTGATAAAACCCCAATCTCCAGGAAAACAAAATGCACCAGTTCCTTGCCGGGAGTCCCGGGACCGCCCAGCAGAAAGCCGCGGCCAGGAGCAGAAAGCCGCGGCATGGGGGGAGCAGGGCAGACAGCTCGTCCCAACACCTCCCTGAAATACTGTCATGTCCTTGCACGATAACAGCTGGGAGGTCAGGCTCATCAGCCGGAGTTTTCCTTCCCTCCCAGATGCCCCGATAGTGTCCCAGAGATAAGATAGCTCTGTTTACCCAGGGCACGCAGGCGAGCTTTGTCCACAGACCCGAAGGTGCGAATATCCCTGAGCAAACACAGCTCTTGGCACCTGTAGGGCTCTTCCGAAGCCAGCCCGGAATGATGCCGGGTCCAGGTGACTGCGGGCTGGGAGCTGGATGCTCCCTATCAACCCCATCAACCCCATCAACCACCATGATTCGTGCTTGGACTGGGTTGCAGGATTAGCTCAGGTTTAGGAAGACTTGGAAGCGGAACTAAAATCCATCTCTGCTGAGGTTTCCCATCTAGAGCTGAATTTTTATGTCATCCAACATCCTTCTGCAGATCCACAGACAATTCTGGCTCCTGTCACCCAGAGCTCTCAGACTTTGCCATGACAAAACCCTCCCAGCGTCCCTCTCCCTACTTCCAGCAAGGGAAACCGAGGCACAGCAGAGTTAGGCCAAGCCATGACAGGACCTTCCCTGCATTTGGGGAGCATCTCCTCTCCAAGGACAGAGCAGCTGGGCAGGAGTGGCTGATCCCAGGCCACAGAGCTCATGGGACAGCCCAGGGCCGTGCTCTCCACCCCAGCCCTGACGCTCGGTCCCGCTCCGCCGGGTGGGAATGAACACGCTGAGCTGCCAACAGCTCCCCTGAGCCAGTTCGGCTCGGAGAGAAACCAAAACCCTTCCCGAGAGCTGTCATCTGTCAGGCTTGGGCTACTGTCTGGCACCTCGAGTGGCCAGGCTGAGGTTTGTCACTCACGGGAACAGGAGTGCTCCCAAAGCCACCCTGAGCTCCATCTCCCCGGGGGGAGGCACAGCTGGAGCAGCACCCACAGGCACAGGCAGGGCTAGCTTCCAGAAATGTGGGACAAGCCAGAGAAGACCATCCCCTTGGAGAGTCTCCCTCCCTGGGGCTTTTGTCCATGCTGTGGGATTTCTGGGATGCGGGATAGCATGCTCCCCCAGCTCCAAGGAGGATGCTCTCTCCAAGGAGAGTGTTATCCTCTGGGTAGGGGTCCCCTTTTCCTTGCTGCCACGAGGATATGGGGTCAGGGGTGTGAATACACAGCTGCAGCCACTGGCAGTGCCTGGGAGGATGAGGCCATGGGATCCTGGCACAGAGGAGGGGAGGCAGCACCAAGCCAGTGGTGGGGAAAGGATGAAAGGAGAGAGGGATGTAGACTCCAGAGGGAAATCCTGCAGGAGTTGTCTTCAGAGAGGTGTCTTTGGTACAGTGGCACAGCGATGGGACTGCTGCTGGGTTCGGGGAGGGATGATCAGCCCTGGGTTGTGCCCAGCTCCCTGCCGGCTCTGGTGCAGCCACAGGGTTCCTTCGGAAGTGAGGCTGGCTGGGGCTGGTTTAACAATTCCCCTGGCCCTGCTCCAGAGCAGATTGGGAAATGATCTGGGGTTAAAACAACACAACACGTTCCTGAACGCTGTTTGTGAAGAGGAGCTCGGCGCAGCCCGACCTCACAGGAGGCTGAAGTAGCAGGGAGCGGGCACGGGAGCGGCATCACTTTAAGCTGGGTCTGCCCTGGGGGAAGCACAGCCTGAGCTGGTTTAAAACCTCCTCGCTTAGCTTTCACCCCTGGCTGTGAGGGAAGCACGGCCAAGTTTCCTGACTCCCTGGGGCACCGATGGAAGCCGAGCCGAGGCTGTTTGCATCGCTGGTTCTTCTGGACTGTGCAGTTTTAATCCAGATTTGAAAAGCCTTTGACTCTTTGCTGGGCTGATTGCATTATCAGCCTTGTGCATTTTGGGTAACCTTTGCTCTGAATGAGCAAATTCTTTCAGTATCTGTTTGTGCTGGGGCTTTAACGCTGAAGTGCCTGATCTCTCCTGGGTCAGAAATGCAGAAAAGCTTATAGGAAAATGTCCTGGAGGATCACCTGGAGCTTTGGGATGCTCAGCCCCACCACATGCCCTCCTTTTGAGCTGCAGGGTTCTGGTTTTACAGAAACACAAACGTATTGATGAGACCGAGAATTTGGGGACTGGGATGAGGATTCTGGCAATTTGAAAAGCGTTCCCTCAACCTGCAGCAGTTCAGAGCTGCCCTGAGGTGGTCAGGCTAGACAAGGAACACCACGGTGTGGAGTGGAGAGAGGAGAAAGGTCTTGGAAAGCACCACAGGCCCGGAGCAGCCAAGGGAAGCTGCTGCTGAGATCGGTACCAGATAAGAGGGAAACCACAAGGGCAGGGTCTAAGTGGGTAAATTGTCCCCAAGTGGATTCCCCTCGACTCTAAATAAACACTGACACTTCAGGAGCACCTTGGAGCTGGGCTGGGGGGGCAGAGCAGGGGCTGGGGGCTCTGTGCTGTCCCCGATAACCCAGGGACTGTGGGGTGAGCTCTCCCATCAGCTCCTGCCTTTGGATGGCATCTGGATGAATTACGGGATGCAAACAACCCATTTCAAATGATTGACAGTCTCGGGAGACTGGGTTTGGATGGTGCAATGAAACAAAGCCAGCTGATGACAGGCTGGCATCATGTCCCAGAGTGAAATAAAGAGTTCACTTCTTGACTTTTCCCTTCTCAAAAAAAAAAGAAGAAGGAAAAAAAAAAAGAAGCTCTTTCCAATCTGAATCTTATCTGCAAACTTTCTGCACAACACCTGATCTGCAGAGAAAATCTCATGGTCAAATCCAAATCAAATCCTGGTCAAAGCTTTTGCTGGATGTCTTAAGCTGCACCTGGGGGAGTTTAGGTGAGACATTAGAAAACTTCATTACAGAAAGAGTGGTTGGGCATTGGAGTGGGCTGCCCAGGGAAGTGGTGGAGGTTAAGAAAAGGCTGGATGTGGCACTGAGTGCCGTGGTTTACTTCATAAGGTGGTGTTAGGTCATAGGTTGGACTCGATGATCTCCGAAGTCTTTTCCAGCCTCGTTGATTCTGTGCTTGTGAGTACCATCCCTTCCCCGGTCACCCCAGGACCTGGATGTGGGTGCAGAGGGCTGTCAGTCCATGCAGGACAGAGCAGGGGACACGCTCTGCCCACGCCACGGAGCAGCCCTCGGGTGAGATCCCTCTGGAGCTGCCACCCCAGCGCTCAGAGCTGGCTCCTGAGGCAGCTCATGGTGAGACTGAAGGCTGATCCTGAGACAGCTCCCAAAGGTGTTCCAGGCGGCAGAAGACTCCGCTCCAGCCTCGGGGCAGCGCTTGTCCCCTGCCAGCACTCCGGAGGAAGCGAGGGCAATTTACAGCCCATTTCCAGGCGCTTTGAGTCCAGCCGTGTGTGCTGCACCAGGGCACGGCCGGCTTTGTGCTCCCCATCCTGTATTGAGTAAGACTGCTTTTGTCTTGAGAGAAAATGCCTTGGGTGAGAGGCTGCCACAAATCCCAATATTTCAATGCAGCACAACGGGCCCGAAGGTTCCTCCTCCACCCCCACCGCCTGTTGATGGACCCTCAGCTGCCTGGTGGCTTTGAGGGAGCCATTGCAGGTCACTGGACATGTCCCCGAGGATTCCAGGAAGGAACACACAGCTCCGTTGGACCTCGAGGGTTGCCAGCAGCTGTTTGCTACGTGTGCTGCCTGCCAGTGGGGAGAGCTTCACTACCCAGAGCTTGTTCAAATTTGGCTCAAAATCGGAATATCTGGGAGCTGTGAATCTCCCAGGAACAAGTCTTGCTATTGCTCCTCTGATGCTTCCTGTGGGGCCAGAAACACCACGTGTACAGCCAGGAAATACCTCAGGAGATTCCGGTGTTCCCGTCCAGGCTGGAACCAACAAATGTGGAAACAGTTTTGGAAATCTCACCCTGCATGAAATTAATCCAAACCTAGGTCAGACCCCAGTCTGACAGGTTCATGTGGCAGGTTAAGTTCCCAGTGTAATCCGTGGCTGTTGGGATCAGCTCCCGTGGTTTGTGGGGCTGGAGCAGGGACCGGAAGCTTCAGGGCCTGGCTGGCAGCAGCTGCCAGGTGCTCTCCAAAGGGATGTGGTCCTGTTGGGAAGAGTTTTGGTCTCACCACGCTGGAGAAAGTTGATAATTCTGAGTGTCAACAATTAACCCTCATAAGCTCATCTGACAGGACTTGTTCTCTCCTCTTTGGGGTTTGATCTGTGAACAGCTCTGGACTTTCTCCCTGGATCTGCTCTCAAAACCAGAGACCATATTTTGGGATTTGGCTGTGCCAAGCTGTCCATCTGCTGCCCACTTTGGTTGGGCACTTTTTCATCTGGCTCGAGGTGTTGATGGACAGCTGTTTCACCATAGACATGCCTGGTTTGCCCCTATTGTCTGCTGGGGTGAGGGCAATCCCAAAACATTCATGGGTTCAATCTGCCAAGCTCTGCTGTTCAGCATTTAGTTCTCCTCTCCCTCCCCAGCATCTACTGGGCCTGACGATGACCATGGCAGGGCAGGGCTCCTCTGGAAAGTCCTGATGGATGGAGGTGAACCTTAGGCAGGGATCAGGGTGGCACTGCCACACTCAGCACCTGAGGATCCACCAGCAGGACAGGAATTCCCTGCCCTCTCTCTATGGGCCTGGTTTTGGGCTTGGTTTGGGCAGTGAAAATCAGATTTTCAGGGAATTCAGCTGCAAACTCCATCAGCTTTGACCAAATGTCCCCCTTTTTCGGTGACTGAGAAACGCAGCCAAGCTTGAGCAGCTCTTCTTAGAGACAGCAACAGACACATCCCTAGCAGGGAGCAGTGTTCTTCTTTTTAAGCCTTGGCTTCAAACATAATGGCAATAGATTTTGTTTAAGGAAATAAATCCCCAAATTTGTTGGGGTTGGCACAGCACAGGATTTTTCACTCACCTTGTTTCTCATTTCCAGCTGAATCATTTTAGCAGGGACTTTTCTAGCAACATTCAGCCTGACTCAGACACCCAGCCTCAAACATTTCAGCCCAAACACTGAGTCTGGCTTTTCTTATGGAAAAGAGAACAAGGATCTTATCCTTGGAAATCCCAGGAGGGTGTCAGTATTCTGTTACCAGCTTCAGTGTCACAGAGAGTTGTTACACTTTGCAGAACCAACGCTGACAGAGGGACATCTCTGGGGGCTTTCTGTCCCCGAGGCATGTGGGGATTTGGGAATTGGCAAAGTGGGAAGTGAAGGGCACTTGGATTGTGCAGCCTCCCCAGGGAGGTCCTGAGTCACTCTGATGACATCTCGTCCAGAGCTTTTCCACGGAATTGCCATTCCTCAGGATTTTCAGGCATGGAAAAGTGTTCTGTTCCCCAAGCCCTTTTTGTGCTGAGGGGGAGATGTCCCCAGTGTGTTCTCTCCCAGGATCCTTCTCTCCTGCCTCTCCTGCACTGGCAGTTTGGCCATTCCTTGCTCTCACAGGTGGAGCGGGGTCAGAGTTCTTCGGCCTCATGAGGAGTAATTGGAGGCTGGGGCTCTGCCTTTCCTTCCCTCTCCCCCCATCCCCACTGGCTGTTGCTGCAGGCCAGGTCTGTGGCTCTGGCCCCGTGGGCGATGCCAGCCACAGCCGCATTTTTTGTTGTCTGCCCCTCACACTTCCCTCCATCCTTTCTCTCTGATTGTCAGGAAAACCTGGGCCTGATGCAGACCTTGTGTCTGCCCCTCGCAGCCACAACACCCCCATGGATTTCCCCTTGCCTGAGCCAGCCCATCCAGCTTCCGAGCCTCCTCCTTACTCACACTTAACAGCTCATGCAGATGAATTTTCCTGAGCAAAATTTTTGTTTGGTGGTGGCCAGCTGGGGCTGTGGTGGGTGGCAATGGGCCACATGGGAGGGCACAAGGATGCCTGCCCTGCAAGCAGATCTGGATCTGACCCCTAAACCCTGATGCATGCAAGCTCTTGGGGTCACGAGTGGTGACTTTACTCTGCAGGACTTTGCCACCGGTGTTCATCCTTGCTTGGCCGTTCTGCTGCAGCCTGCACACACAGAAACCCTCTCCCAGCTTGGGGTCATCCAAACCCCCAGGAGACATCCCTGCAGGGCCACACCTGGAATCACTCACCGGGCACAGCCCTGGCAGCCGGTGCTGGACTGGTGTGGCCCAGTGACCTATAGTGGTGTGAGAGTTCATCCACCAGATCCCAGTTCAGGCCCAGCTGCTCCAAAACCTCAAACCAGTTGGCAGTGGCTTGAAGGGACACTGTAGGGGACCAGAGACACCCTCCTGCTGTGTCCATGGGGGATTTCTCTCTACCTCCCAGTCCAGACAGGTCTCCACTGGCTCTGGCTGTCACCTCTGTTCTTCCTGTGGGTGTTTCCTTGACCACTATGGTCCTCAGAAATAACATCCCTGAAGATATCCCTAGGGATTCCCTGGGAGCAAAGTCCCCCAGGATGGGCACAGGCAGGGTGTCCCTCTCAGGGACCGGGACCCTGCATGTCAGGATTTCTCCTGCAGAAGAGAAATAATGGCTCAGGCTGAGCTAGCAATTTTCTGGGAAAAAAAACTTGTTTGGGAAAAGGATAATTTTAAGGAGACTGAGACTGTTAATAAATTCAAGTCAAATTTAGAGATTACTTTCAGCCTCTGGATTCTTCCAGCCTCCCCTTTTCCTTCCCCCCTCTCCCAAATTATTGTTTGCAAAAATTAAAACAAAATGTTTTGGGGTTTTCATTTGTTTAAAAAGCAATTTGCATTTTGAAAATTGCCAAAATATATGCTTTGGGAGGGTGGGGTCTTTTGAAAGGGCAGCATTGTCATTGCTGAATGAAAACCATGGAGAGGAATTCATCCTGGGAGATGCAGGGCACTGGGACGTGGGGCCTGGGAGACGCGGTGGCAGCACAAAGACCACAACCACAGCCCCAGCCTGCTCCTCCATCCATGTCCCTCCTTTCCTTCTCCCACATGGAAAATCCTGCCCACCTTGACTTCTTTGAGAGATTAATTTGACCAAGTCACTGGTTTTAATGCGAAGAAGATTCCACAGTGCTTTCTCCGCCCGGCTCCAAACCGCAGCTTTCCTCTTTCCCTCTCCAACCTTTTCCAGGTTTCAGAACATCCGTGTTTAAATAAAATCTGGTTATCCAGATCCGAGCCTGGCAGCTCAGGTAGAGATGCTCTGATGAAGCTCTGCACATCTGTGCACAATAAAGTCAGGGAACAAAAGGCTTGTGAGGTCCTTGGCAAAGTACGAGAAAGAAGAGAGTGGGAGACAGCAGGACTGGGCTTAGTGGAGCAACCGGAGCCAAAACGTTTCATCGCAGAGCCCTCAGCACCTGGCTTGTGTTTTGCTCATAGCTGGGTCTGCAGGGGGGCAGGGGTGTCTTCTCCACCAGGTGCAAAGCAAAACTTGAGGAGCGGACGTGATGCCAATCCCGGGAGGTGATTTTTATTACAGCCCTCAAAGGTGTTCATAGAAAGAAAAAACAGCTTGCTAAAGAGCCACTTGAATCCAAGGAAATTCAAACCAAGAAGCAGTGGCAGAAAATTAAAGCCAGGCCACGACATGTTAGGAACAAGGCAAAAGGCTTCAGCACAGCAGGGGATTAACCTCGGGCCGAGGCAGAGAGAGGGCGGGAGCCGTGTTTCCTGAGTGCCTCTGTCCACGGAAAACATGGCCAGGGAGCCACAAGCCCTGGGGACATGCACAGATCCGGAGCTGGCATCCAAAACCATCCTGACCTGCTGCTGAGGCCAGCAATGTGCCCAGGCAGTGCCCACACTCTGCACTTCCAGAGTGATCCCATCACCCATCACAGCGTGTCCCAGCCTTGTCCCCACAAGGACTTTGTGACGCCTGGCTGGGACATTTCCTGCATTGCCCCAGTTCCCGCACCCCTGTGTGCTGTTGTCAGGAGCAATAGGATGGGTATTTTCCTTCAGCCAGACCAAGCCTCTCCCACTGGTCATCTGCACACACACCAGGCTAAAGACAGAGCTGCCAGCTTGCCCTGGCTGGTGGCCAGCGGTGCACAGCACTGGCCACTCTGGCCCGGGCACTCAGGGTGGACACAGGACACAGTAATTGCAATTAAAGCCACACTCCCTGAGTTTGGCCCCTTTTGACTGCAGAAACAGGTGGATCGGAAGGGGTGGATGATGGAAAAGCAGCCAGGTGTGTGGGCTTGGGAGGGAATCGGTGCCCAGCCGTTTCCTCAGTGTCCTGGGAGTGGAAGGAGGAGACAGAACCAAGGCTGAGGGGATGAAGCCAAAAAAAAAGCTGAGAGGTCACAGTGGAGGGGTGGCTGTCACTCCCTGGATGCCTCTGGGGAGCTTGAGGGAGGTGGTGCTGGTCACGGAGTGGGGCTGGACCAGACCACGCCCCCTCCCAGCCCATTCACTGCCTCCCTGGAGGCTTTATTCCCCAAGGCATCCACAGTACTTAGGTCATTGACTCTGGATGAGGACAGGGATGGCTGTTTTGGGGAGTTCCTTCCAGCTTCTTGTGAGGTTCAGCTTCTTCTCTTCTTCAGGATTTTCCCATCCCTGGAACACCAAGGAAAATTGATCCTGGGAGCAGAGGTGGGAGTTGCTCTGCACACTCCACTTATTCCTCCACATTCCTGTGCAGCTCTGCTCTGGTGGCACCAGTTAGCAAAGAACTCGAGAAAATCCCCAGAGTTCTATTTTCCTGGCTTTGCAAAAACATTTCTGCTTATCAAGCAACCCAAAGAAATGTGAAGATTTTCACTTGCTCTTCGTGTGGGCTCAGCTTTGCATTTTAAAAAGGGATTTGCCAATGCAATCTTGCAAAATACTCCAGTGCCAAGTCCAGCTCTCGTAAAATACAAGTTTTAGGAGGAGGTGAGCTTTCAGTCTCCTGGGAAAACATGCATTTCTGACAGATTTGAGGGAGAACTAAGGCTTCTGTGAGGCCATGCCTCTCCCTGGAGAAATGTCCCCTCGTGTTGATCAACAGGGGCCAAATCCTGTGGCTTGTGGCACCAAAGGCAGAGCTGCTCATGAGCCTCAAGGCTTTGAATGATGGAGCTGTGCCCACGTGGTCACAACTTACAACAGCCCTCAGACTGAGAGATTTAAATCTTTTTTCCTCTGCTTGAGCCGACTCCTGAGGCTGTGCCATGGATAAGGGTGCTGCCTTGAGGGTTCGTGGCCAGGAGATCATTCTGTGTGTCCCAGCCCTGGTCCGTGCCTGGGGGAAGGCTCTGCCCTGAGGGTAGGAACCAGCCCTGAGTCCTGCACCTCCAGGAAAAGGGTTTAACTTCAGCATCTTGGTCACCTCTGTAAAACAAGAGGAGTTTAAAACCCCCACTTGCTTTGCAAAAGCTTTGCTCATGCGTTCTGCAGGGCAGGAATCACCTCTAAAACCCTTTCTGTGGTGGAGCCTGGTGGAGCTGGGGCTGCTCAGCATGTGTGGGATGAGAAAGCTGAGCTGAGCGGCTGCTCTAGCAAGGCACAGCAGGCTGCTCTTCCTGAGGTTTCCATTGAAGGGGAAAACCCACGAGGGGGGACACACAAGTGCCTGGTGCGTGCTCCCGTGCCGCTTTTGCTGCTAAAAGTGCAGCTTCAGCACATGTGGGAGCAGGCCAGATCTGAAAGGCGCCCGTTCCCTCTGGGGGCAGGAGTAGGGTCTCCGGGCTCCCTCGTGACTGTGTCCTGTTGGGGAGATGACAAAAGCTCCTGCAGGCTGCTGGGCTCATCCCAGGAGGGCCAAACCGCGTCTCAAAGCCGTGGCCCATCTCCGTGGCAGGAATCTCACTCCCTCACGCCTGGCAAAGCACTCCCAGGCTGCTCCTGTCACCATCAGCATGTCGGTGGCTGCTGCTCCTGCTCTGCCAGCCTTGGTGGGGACATAAGGTTTGGCCTCTCCATGTCAGCCGGAGGAATACCGATGGCAGAGCACGGAGAGAGTGGCTCCGTCCCGCTGGGTGCACAGGGACGGGGGGGTTCTGCTGTCCCCTGTGCTGTCACGGCTCGTGTCAGCTGGGGATTGTTCCTGAGAAATACTCCGGAGCTGCACTGTCATTTTCTGGGCTGAAATCTGATAATTGAGCAAATATGGCGCGGCTTTGTGTTGGGAGAGCACCATAAGGTAAACAGGAAGGAATGAGGGATTAAGATGTCTCTGCTCTGAGGGAAGGTGACAAGCCCGGAGCTGTGACACCTCCGTGCCGAGGCGAGGGGCCCAGCTGTGGGCTGGCATGGCACAGCTGCATTGTTCAGGGGTGAAGAGCAAATAAAAGCCACGGGAAAAGAAAACAAGCTATAAAATACTCAGCAAAGCACAGAGCCCCAGCAACTGCCTCCTGATGGCCCTGTGACAGCTCTGGGGAGAGGCAGGCGAGGGGTCGAGCTTTTGAAGTCCCGAAGTTGTCCTTTGCAAAGGCCCCCTGTTAAAATAGGCCCGGTGTTGACTTTAGGCTGCATATGATGGAGGAATTGGACATCTCAGCCACAGCAATCAAAGCAGGGGGGCACTTCCTTGGAATTCGGCTAACTGGGTGTCAGGCCAGGCCTGTCCCAGCCAGGATGGGGGATGCCCAGGGGCAGAAATGAGGATTATCAGCATGGTCAGGGCTGCAGATGAGTGACAGAGCCCGTGGTGTGGAAAGCTGAGGGAGAAGCCAGCAAGGAAGGTCTTGGAATGGTGTTTGGAACTCAAACATGGGTGTCTTAGAACTGGTGAGAGTAGGAATGTTGGGAAGGTTGGGCAGGTGATGATGGAAATCCCTTCCCACAGGGACAGAGGGGGGTTCTGAGGTACTGGGAAGTGGGGGTTTCTCAGCAGTTTGGGG
Source organism: Platysteira castanea (assembly GCA_013397175.1). NCBI lineage: Eukaryota > Metazoa > Chordata > Aves > Passeriformes > Platysteira > Platysteira castanea. The sequence goes on from VYXC01011375.1 coordinate 181,979, forward strand.
ACCTTTGCACTGAGCAGTAACAACACAAAGTGAGGGTGGATGAGAAGGGAGATGACTGGTGCTTCCATGGGGGAAAGTGCTTGTGACAAAGCTGAAGGGGTTTGTGTGCTCTGTTCTCTAACCAGGGACAGGCCCCTGTCCTCACAGCCCACCTGTAACTCACACTGAGAGCAGGCAGAGACAAAGCCATATTTATTACAAGTCAGGCCAGTGAAATGTGGTCTTGGCAACCTCATTTTCCCGTTCAAAAAGCTGGGCTCAGCTCCCAGCACAGGCCAGGAAGGGATGTGGGTGAGCAGTTGGCTCCCCACAGCCAGAGGTGCCACCAGGGCCTCCCATCCTATGACCCCCCCCAGTCTGACAGGGCACACACAGACGGGCTGGCAGCAGCTCCCCGGGGTTGGCACCTCCCTGGGTGGGCACAGGTGGTGACAATGTCCCCTGTTTGCCTCTCTCAGCCTGCAACTGCAACCTGCACGCGCGGCGCTGCCGCTTCAACATGGAGCTGTACAAGCTGTCGGGGCGCAAGAGCGGCGGCGTCTGCCTCAACTGCCGGCACAACACGGCGGGCAGGCACTGCCACTACTGCAGGGAGGGCTTCTACCGCGACCTCAGCAAGCCCATCTCCCACCGCAAGGCCTGCAAAGGTAGGGGACCGGGGATGGGATGGTGGGAATGCACAGCTCCTCCTTCCCCAGCCTCTCCCTGCGGCTCCGGTTCCACAGCTCTTCCTCTTGCCGAACTCCTCCCGCTCCCAAACCGGTTTGGAATTGCTTTTTTTGCCGTTTGCAATGACTTCTCATGCCCCCACATTCCCTGCCGTCACCTCTGCAGCCTCCTGGTGAGGACAAGGCCACCCACACCCCCTGCCATCACCTCTCCCTGGTCTCCCCAGCCTCCTGCTGAGATGAGGCCGTGGAAATAGAGGAGGACTATTTGCTGCTGAGGAGGACTTCAAATTATTTCAGGGTTTATCACTTATAAATTGTGCTTCATCTGCTCCTACCTGGTCATCACTCTGTAAGGGCAGAGGGGCACAAAATCCCAGCTGCGGGTGAGATGTAGAATTTAAATTAGCCTCCTCCAGGCCCGTCTCCAGCTCCCACCCTTCAGGCAGAGCTGAGCCCACGCACAGAACTTGTCACTCCTTCGGATGAGGAGAGAACAGAAAAAGGGGAAACGAGTTTATTTTGAGCTTGGAGTATTTTGAGGTTTCCTCATGTGGCCATGGAGGTGAGCTGGGCTTCAGCTGGGGCAGGAGCAGCAAGAAGAGCAAATCCTGCAAATGAACCTTTTTAACTCTCAGCTGCTGCTGGAAGAGATGGAAATCCTGAACCTGAGGCACAGCAAAGGAATCAAACAAGCATTCAGAAGCCAGGTTAGAAAATGCTGGGATTTCCCACAGAAATCCTCAGCTCTTTTCTCTCTAAAGATTCATTTCAACAAGAAATGGAAAGCTTTTTGGATTCAAATGGGTATTTTTGGCTGGGAAGTTTTGGGTCTCCAGCATTTTCAATTTTGTGGATTTTTTTTTTCCCTACTGAAAACAGACACTTTTTGCCATAGCAGAAAAGAAATCCCTTTTTCAGACAGTCCTATTCCCCCTTCTTTTACCTTGTAACAATGATTCCAGTGAGAGCTCATGGCAAAGGTTCCATGGAAGATCTGCCAGAGACATTTCTTTATTAATTCAGCTCAATTAATTCAGCCTAACAGACACATCCAGCTAAGCTGCCTCTCCTCTCCCTTGCATTCCTCGTCTCCCACTCCATCCCATGCGTGAGGTGCCTCAACTCACAACACATCAAACATCAGCAAATTAAAGAGGCTGGAGCTGCATTGTTTGAAATGGTTGGTTTGGGTAATTATGCAAAAATGTAACATTGCAGAAATGCTTGCACAGTGTCTCCTTCTTTTTAACTTGGAGAAAAGGAGAATTCCACAAACTTCTGCACATGTTGCAGGGCACGGGTGAGGCTTAGGCAGCAAAAGGTAAGCAGAAGGCAGAGCTGGGCAACTCCCCCTGCCCAGCTCAGGGTTGCTGGTGTTTCACACAGCCAAACCTTTAATAATTGTTAAATAAAAGATTTTTCTAATGATCTGAAATTCAGATCAGCAGTGCAAGTAAAAGCATAAGAAGTTGAGGTTTGAGGATGGTTTTCCCTGATGGATAATAGTGATCCAGCCATGCCAGGTGCTTTGCTGTTTGCTTACAGTGGTTTCCTTGCAAAATTGATAAAAGCCTGGAAGTTGTCAGTGGCCAGAGACGCCCTGGGACAGAGCCACGCCAAGCAAGCAGTGGCAAGGAGGCTGCAAACCACAGGCAAAGGAATTGATGACAGATGGAGCAGGGATATTGCACGGAGTGGCAAGGCTGGGTGTGTGCCAGAGCCTGCCAGGCTGGAGCTGGGCAGGGAGGATGTGGCTGCTGCGGGTGGGTGGTCAGGCAAGCCCAGGGACACAAGCCAGGGCTCCCCTGGCATTCCAAGGTCAGACTGCAGCTGATCTCTGCCCCAGCCACGGATCCTGGGCTGGAGGAGTCCTGCTGCTCCTCATCCAGGGGAACGGATGGGCTTATCCCAGTGGGCAGGGGAGCAGGATGCCCTTTGTCCTGGCAGACATATCCAGCCCCCAGTCCTGGGCACGTCCCTGGTGTGGGGGCTGTCCCGAGAAACAACAGAACTTGGGGTATAAGAAATTTTTAAGGCTCAGACAAGGACGAGTTGTTCCTCTTATCTCACTGGTTTTTGAGAAATCACCAAGAGCTTCCAGCATGCTGAAGCCCTGCTTCCAGTTCCTTCTGCTTTCCCTCTGCTCCAAATGATGTTGCAAGTGAAATTCCACATCTGGGTCCTGCAAACCCTCGTCCACCCTGCTCTGTCATGGGCCGCTGTAAATCAGGGCCCTGGTGTTGGTTCTTTTGATTAAATTTCCTCCTGATATTTGCCAGATTATTGGCACTAATGTAATTCCACTGGAGTAGAGTCTGCAGGGTTTTATAGCCTGGATGTAAAACAGCTCTACACTTCGGGAGAGGCTTTGCATACTTTTTGATGAAAAGATGACAAACAAGACGTGCTCTGAATGCACTTTTGCTGAGGCTGCCAGTGCAAACCCCCCGTGCAGGGCAGGATTTGGCACCTGGAGAGGTCACATTCATCAGGGCTCAGTGTTTTGGGAGGAAATGGGATTGTCTGTGTGCCTGGTGCTGCTGCAGCCTGGGGAGTTTTCCGGCTGTGCTGGAGGTTTTCACGCCTTGTACAAACCCCAAAAAGCATTCCCAGCGTCCCTGCGCAGCCTGGCCTGCACCCATCGAGGGTCAAGACTTGACATTTGCATTTTGGAGGCAATTTGGGTTGGAGCAGAGGGAGGTGAGATCTGTCCCTGTGGGCTCAGCCTCCTGTCCTTGATTCCATGGGTGCAGATAAAGGGCTTTTTCTCACCCTGCCTCAGGCATTGAGTGGGGGGAACTCCTTTGGCTCCGGATGCTGTCGAAGAGCCTAGCAGAGCCCCCGGTGACAGAGGCGGTGGCACCAGTCCTCGTCTCTCTCCACAGACTATAGAGGGAGCTGCGTGACCAGCTTAGAGCCGAGAGCTCATTCCCTAGAGGCTGGGCCAGGGGAGATGGAACCTCTCTCTTCCTGCTGCTGGATCCCGCCGGGAAATCGGGGTGCAGGAGGTAGTGGGGGGAACGCCCACGTCAGACAGCAGAGCCTGAGAATGGTGTCACTGCCCCCAGAGGTGTCCCGCTGCTGGTGCCCCAGTGTAGGACAGGGACAGCAGTCTGTCCATGGTTCCAGTCGTGGTCAGCATCCCTCCAGCCTTGGAGATGTCCCCTGTCACCACGGTCCCCAACCCACACCTGGGTGGGGCAGACAAGCTCACAGCTCATGCACCCCGAAGGCACTGGGATGGCCTGGCTGGATCCCTACACCAGGGCTCCAGGGCCAGCAGGGCCAGCAGCGGTGGCTCCTGCAGGGCTCTGTCACCAGCCTTTCCTCACTGCAGGTCTCTGCTGGGACCGGCACAGCTCTGCCCTTGGGGTCACGTCCGGAGGAGCTGAAGGGCAGCCTGAGGGAGACGTTCCCCTCTCCAGAGCTGCCTCATTTTGGTGCCAGTCCCTCGTCCAGCTCAGTTGTGGTTGTAAGGCAAAGTCCAAGGCAACTCTTTCCAGGAATTCACTCCCAGGGACTTGCCCTTAATGGTCAAACTTCCTTCCCTTCCTTTCCTCCTTTTCCTCTTCTTTGGGTTCCAGCTGGCGCCACTGTTGAGATGAGAGGAGCCAGCTTGCGGTGCTGGCAGGGCTTGGGTTGGGCTCTTGTGTCAGTGTTTGGTCACCTCTGAGAAATCACAATCCTGGAGAAATTCCAAACTTCCCAGGCACTGATCTGCCAAGCACAGACTTTAATTTTTCCCCAGGACCATGGAGATTCTCTTCCACTGCCACAAGAACGATTTTCTTGTTGCATTTCCATCCTGCATTTGTCAGTGGCTGTGCCTGAGCCAGCCCTTCCCCACGGCCCCGTTATTCCTTATATCGATATAATTCCAAGCCATGAGAGCTGATTTACAGCTTCTGCATCTAAAAGTTGTCATCACAACCCCCAGGCACACACAAACCATCGGAGAAGGTTTCTAGAAATGCAGCTTTAAGCTGTCCATGCTCACGGGTCACTGTGGGAGTGTCCTGGAGCAGCACAGGAGGTTCGAGTGCCACCAAGTGCCACCAAGTGCCAGCTCCTGCATGGCACCCCCAGGACCCAGGGCAGAGCTGCACCATTCACCCACCTGGGCTGGGAGGATCCCAGAGAAAAGAAGGGACATGAGCATTACTGAAACTCTTAAGCTGTTCTGAGTTTGTAGAATGAAACCATGGAAAAGCAGGGATTTTTGTTCAGATGAAAACTCGAGCTCAACACAAGGCATCTCCCTAGCCACACCAGCTTTTTAAAAATCCATTAAAATCCACATTTTAATGACAGATGAGCAGACACATCAAATCAGGCAGCTGCCTCTGTGTGAGGCGGAGTGGGCAGTTTGCTGAGTTGTGGAATTCAGGACAAGACACTGCTCAATCCGGGGAGCCATGAGGAGGAGAAGGAGGCTCCTCCAGAGCTGCTCAGAAGGACCTGGAGTCTCCACTGCCACCTGGAAACCACCCCAGCACCTTCAGAGGAGAGACACAGCTCACAGCTGAGTCCCAAATCCATGGCAGACACATGGATGATCCGGCTGAATAGAAAAATGTAGGCAGCATTGATTCCATTACAAGAGCCAGCTCTGCATTCCTGAAAAATCACATCCTGGAAATGCTGGTGCCCAGGAGGAGTTTACTGGATGAAGTGGGGGCTGACCACCTTCCAAACTGGGGTTTGGGTTTCCAGCAGAGAACCATCCAGGAGCAATCCCGGAGGGCAGGTTGGGATGTGGTTTGTCTGAAGTGGCGACACAATAGAGCAGAATTTGCACTCTATTAAGAAAATAAAACCAGACTAAAGCCCAGCTTTCCACCGCTGGTCTCAGACTAAGGACAAAAGTTGCTAAATTCACTTGCACAGCCAGTCCTTTGCATATCTGCAAGACAGAGGGAAAAAAGGGATAATTTGCCTTCCCCAGAAATGTTTTCCAATAACTGGGACAATTTCCTACTTCAGACCACTTCTCAGGAGTGGGAAGTCCTTCAGGCTCTCAAATCCTGAGAATCAAACCCAAGCTCAGTCCTGCTCATCCCCACACTCTGGTTTTCAGTGTACTAAAGTGAAAAGGGTTTTTTTTCTGGTAGGGAAGGATTTCTTTTCAAGTTAAACAGATGCTGCTCAGAGCATCACAAGCCAGGGGCTGGGATTTGTGCCCCAGGAGCTCTCACTGGGATTTCTCCCTGCTCTTGGGGTGTTGGGGACTCTCCCCACTGTGGATCCTTGTACCCCACGAGGGCTGTGCACACCAAAAGGATCCTTTTCTGCAGAGCTTTTCCAGCTTCTCCCTTGCCTTCCCCACTGCCTCCTTTCCCAAGGCTTGTGGCAACCTCATTATCTCCGAGACTTCTGCTCCACTGCCAGATTTGATTTTTATTATTAGTGGGAGAACGCACTTGTAGGAACCTTGCTTCCTCCAGAGCCAGGCTAAAAATGCATCAGGAAGAGGAAAACTTTGCCTCTATTTTTTCCTTCGATAACAGTATTCCCAACCCACTCCTCCTCATGCAACATCTCCCATGAGAGCAGGGGGAGCTGGGTTTTGCTTTAGATCCGTGAGGACACCGTGCCCCACTGAGCTGCTCTTGGCCAGAGCTGCCCCTGCAGCTCTTGGACCACACTTGGCATTTCTGATGGAAAAAAAAAAGAGATCACATCCTCCATGATAGAACCCAAGTCTTACCAGCAAAGTGGGGTGAAGCAAGACCCGATACTTCATCTCAGCATCCCTGGCAGCTTCTCCAGCCCTGCTGGAATCATGTGGGAAGTGGAGCTCTCACTAGACAGGGAAAGGTTTAACCATTTTGGAACAAGGGAATTTTCGAGCATTTGGAGAAGTGCTGCCATAATTGCCCCATTGTGTGTGTCACCAATGCCTGCCCACAGTGCTCCTGCCCAAAAAGTGGATTTATGGCCCAGGTTCCAAGGCCCTTCTGGATTAGTGGCAACTCCAGCTCAGTGGAGGCTTTGTGGCCCTGTCTGTTCCTTGTTACAGAGAAGACAAAGCCAAGGTCTGATCTGTGAAATTTGGCCCAAACCACAGGGCACCAAAGCCCTTGGCTCTCCTGACTGCCAGTTCAGGAGGCGAAGCAGGAGAGCCCTGAGAAGTGGTGCAGGAGGAGGGACAGCAGGAGACACCCAGAGATTGTTTGGCTCTGCCCGATAAAAGGAGGAATTCATGTTCTGCTGGCAAGGAACCTTTAAATCTCCAGGAGAATGTGCTGAGGGACACTGAGCATGAACATGATCCTTTGGAGGGCTAAATCCAGCTCCCAGTGTCACAGGCAGGCTGCTGAGCCCACGGCAAAGCAGTTAATGGTTAATATTTAAAGTTGTTATTGGTATTCAGAGTTAGCACAGAGACATTTCCACCCCTGCTTCTGCTTTGCAAACCAGCCGGGGCCAGGCTGGGTGGGTGCACACCACATTCCAGTTTCTCTTCCCCATAAATCCGTGGGATTTGCAGGACGTGCTGCCCGTGCTGGAGATCCTCTGCCAGTGCCTGTGGGCTCTCCCATCCCCTCAGGATGTCCCCAGAGCCAGCACAAACCTCTCCTCAGCACTCAGGTGCACAAGTTCAGCTCAGACTTCCCTCATCTATGGACAAATAACCAGGATAGGGATCCAAAGGACGGAGCCCTGCTTGTTTTGAATTGGTTTCCCAAAGACAGAAGCCAAAGAAAAGCTGTAAAAACATCCTGTCCTCCTTGGGACCACTTCAAGGTGGCCTCTGGGATGGACTTCAGCTACAGGGGACAACTGGACCCACCCCAGGAATTCTCACACCTTGAGTTCCCTGGTTAGATGTGTTCAGAGAGAGCAGGATTTAAAGTACCTGAGTTCCTAAACACAGTGGAGAAGGAAAAAAACACCTCTCCAACAACAAAAAACCTCATTTAAATAATAATGTCAGAACCACCCCCATAAATACTAAACCATAAGGTTAAGTGAGACATGTTTGCTGCATCAGGATGTTTTATTGAGGCAACAGGAGAGTTTAAGTTGAATTTGTTTTGCCATTTTGACAACAAACCTGGGTTTGTTGCATTGTTTTCCAGCAGAAGTTTTCTGTAGCCACGCTTTTTCACTCTTGTTGAAGTCTTCAGAGGAAAGAAAGGAAGCAACTGAAGGGAAGCAATTTTTGGCCATGATTCTGGAAAAGCATTTTAAAGCCTGGTTAAATATAAATGTGCACCTAAGGCACGTTGGCTACCTGGAACTTGAATTCGTACTTAAAACTGAGCATGATTCCCGAATACAGGAACTTTCATCAATGATTATTGCAAATTAAGGGTTTTTTCCAGTTTAATGCATTGTTGGGTTCCTGCTCAGTCCAGAGGCTGGATCTGGAGCCCTGTGGGGTTTGTGATCCTGGCACATCCAGGGTGACAAGAGGCAGTTGGGACACTCTGGGAAATCCAGCCTGTTTCTCTCGTCCAGGCAGAAGGATTTTTCATCACTCTGAAAACCTCCCAAGCGTTGCCCTGGTTTTTGCTAAAGCCTTCTGTTTTTAACCTTGGAGTCAGATTCTTTCACACAGATTCATGTAAATAATAGCCAATGTTTACTTAACGGTATTTTCTGGTTTTCATTCCTTTTGTGATAAGACAACTCTGATAAGCACCTTTCTTCTCCAGTGGGATTGAGAAGGAAGTGACATGCTCTCCAATCCCTTGTGGAGTTGGGACGTGTATAAAAATGAGATAATGTAAACAATAAAAGTCTGCATTCCCTCCTTTCTGCTGAACCTGGCAGGTGTAAGAGCGTCTTTATTGTGTCTTCCCAGACACACCCAAGGAAGCAGCTTCCCCGAAAACAGAAAGATGTTAATTCTCAGAAAATGCAGATCTTTTCAGGTATGTTCTCCATAAAGGTCACACTTGAGGAGAGCTGAGCCTGGACATTTATCCGTCTGTTTACCCTTCACCACACATGTGTGGGGCAGGATTAGCAGCTGGGAACACCTCTGCCCCAGCACCAGGGGTGCGAAAATATTTGCATTTTTGTTGTGCTGTTTGTCAACCTTCAGTGGGGCGGAACCATCTCAGCAAATCCAACCACCTTAACTGAAAAAACCATGGAGTTTTTTCATCCCAAGCACGGGCCCAAGATGTTTCCAGGTGTTTTTTAGCCCCAAACCTGAGCTGAAGCACAGAAAGGCAGCGCTGGCTGGGCTGGGGTGGGCGATGCTCTGCCTCAGCAGGTTTGTACAGAAAATAGGGGCTGATTTGGAAGCTTCAGACAGAGCTATAAAAGCCCACAGCAGCCAGTTCTGCAGAGCCTGGCCCCGGGGGAAATCTCCTGGCTGCAGGCGGTGAGGAGCTGCCTGGCAGTGCTTATATCCGTATATATATTAATCCCAGCTAATGTAACTACAGATGTTCTCATTCAGAGCCCTATCTAATCCTGTTGAGCCCTTGCCATGGTGTCTTATAGAAGGAGTTCTACGAGTTAATTACATGTGGTGCAAGGCATCGTTTCCTTTTATCACTGAGAAGGTTGCCTTTTCAACGCCCTCAATGTCCCTTTGTCGTTGGGCTTTGAGGACCAGTGAAAAGGAGCACCTGTCTGACCTTCCCGGCGCTGTGCATTGCTTGGCAGCCCTCCACTGTCTCTTGGCAAGGCATCCCGAATCTTTTCCGTGGGTGCTCTCTGTGCCTTTCACTCCGGCTCCCAGCTGAGGACGTGCTATTGATTTCTGTAGTGCCCTGATATGAATTCAGAGATTCTCTCTCCCCCTTTCACAGCACAGCCTCCCATCTTGTGGCTCTTCTGAGCTCTGTTGCAATCAGCCAGATGTTTCATTGACTCCTAGATCTTTTCCTGGAGTGGATGCAGCTAATTGGGACCCTTCAGTGTGGATGAGCCATCCTGTTCCCTCCTTCAAATTATGCATCCTTCTGCACTCCGGATTTTGGCTGCTCTCCCCTCATCCATTCGGCCACTTTGGGTCTGTCTTGCGGAGAGCGACGTGGTCTCCTCACATCTGGAGCAGCCACGCTCAAGGTGCTCACCTGAAAGTGATCTCAGCTCCCTGCTTTCCAGGCCATGGCTGTTTTATAGGAAAAATCAGCTTCAGGGAGCAGAGGCACCCCCACTGCTGCCCTCATTCCCCTTTAAAGCTTCCCCACAGATTCCTGCTCCTTGTTTTCTCCTCCACAGCCATCTTTTCAACCAAAAAATAACTTCAGTCTTCACTAGGAATTCCTGGTCATCTCTGCCACAGACACTCAGCATAAATTTTTCTTAAAGATTTTCTGCAAAAACAAAATCCTGGGAGTTATTTCCCTTCCTGCTGATGCTCTGTGGGCTGACAGACTCCAGACACTCCTTTTCCTTGCTCCAGCATCATCCCTGTTTGCTTCTCTCCCATCTCACCGTACCCTCTATGGAATGATCCTTTCAAGCAAGGCATGAGGAAAAAACACCTGTTATCCCACTTATCATCTCCAGGGATGTCCCAGACACCCTCTTTTCCTGATCAGAGAGGTTCCCTCAGCTCTGGTGCCTCGAGGGCTCTGCTCAGTGCCAGGCACTGCTGGATTTCCGCACCTCATTGGGTGATGAACAAATCCACAAATCCTTGCACCCAGGGAAGTTCAGGAATGAAAGCCAGGGAAGTTCAGGAATGCAAACCCGTTCTGTGAGTCCCAAGGTGCCCGTCGGAAAGGCAGCGGCGATGCCAAAGGGGTGTTTGAACCAATCACCCCCACCCTGGGATCCCGGTGCACATTTCCCTCAGTTTGGGGTTACAACCCAAAGGAATTTGAACTGGATTGGAAAAATCAGCATCAAGCACCAGCAGCCCGGCCCTCCACGGCTGGGGAAGGAGAAGAGCCCGTAATTGCTGGCTGCAAGTGCTTGCACTGGCCGGGGAATTGTAAATTACCTTTAATTGCTCCTAATTGCTGGCGCTGGTTCAGTTTCTCGAGGACAGGGACAGCAAATCCACATCTGCAGACACCGCCGAGAGCACCTCCTGCTCCGTGCGCAGGGAGCGCTGAGCCGCGGCTGATTCCCGGAGTGTTGGGAACAGACACGGCAGGACGGGCTCGGGCAAGGAAGGAGCCCGAGCGCTGCTCCCCGCGGGGCCCTGTGTCCCGGAGGGACGCTGGGGATCGGTGACACAGAGCCCGTCCCTGCCCCCAAAGAGGGCTTTCCCCACGGTGCGGCAGAGTGAGCTGCCAGAGATCGGCCGGGATCTCATCCTGGTCAAATCCTGGCCCACGGGCGGCTGAGTCCCGGACCCTCTGCCACTCGTGCCCTCTGTGACCTCGGGCACGTCACACATGGGGACATGAGAGCCTCACAGGAGCCGACCTGGGGACAGAGGAGACAACCGGAGACAGATCCGGCTGTAAAAATAACTCCGGCAGCTCTGGCCGAACCATTACCTCGTGAGGGAAGGAAGCAGCAGCATCACGATTTATTTATTTCTGTGCTGCCCAAAGAGCGCTCTGTGCTCTCAGCCCGGCCTCTAAGAGCCTGACTCTGGGGATCTTACTCATCACCAAGGCTTTTTTCCTTCTTTTCCCTCTCTGGTCCGAGCGGTCTCACTGAAATGGGGGAGGATTCCTCACAGGATGGGCTCTGCAGGCGATGCCTGGAAGCAGCCCCGGAGGGGGCGCCTGAAACATGAGGCGTGTTCATCCCCATCCTCCTGTCCTTTGCCTGTTCTTGGGTAACCCTTCCCTGATTTGCTTATTTTTTGTATTAACTCCTGCCCCTCTGCTCTTTAACTCTTCTCTCCCCCTTTCCTCCTTCAGACTTTCGCTTGGTGCGTTTTTATTTCCTCTCCCCTAGCACTACTTGAGCCATCCCTTGCGGCTGCAGAGTGCAGGTTTTCCCACCTACACAGCCCTCTGCTCATCACCAGCCATGCTGATTTCACGTTAGAACTTTTCCAATCTGAAATAGCTTTAGAAAACCCATTTCTGCTGTGGCCAGGTTTGCAAGCAGCCATTTCCCAGGGGGAGTTCAGGGCAGGGGGTAGAGCTGGACTTTTAGTCGAAAACCCCAAATCAGAAGTGTTAGGAAAAGAGGAGAAAAGGAGAAAAAGTTTTGCTGGTTTCCCTTCTCGTGTGAAAAACCATCAGGTTTTGGCAAGGCTCTGTCTCTTCCCACCCAGGGCTGGTGGGGTCAGGGCTGGTGGCAGTTTGCTGGAGCTCTGGGATGTCCCGTGCAGGGAGAAGTTGGACATCCCAGAGCAGGGGTGCCCCAGGCACCATCCCAACCCTGCTGCAAGGGGATCAACCTGGGAGCTGCTGCCCAGTAAGAGTCAGACTGGGGGCTGCTGGTGCAGGGAGCAGGATCGTGCTGGGGTGGCTTGGAGAGAACCTCCAGCCAAACACCAAAACTTGGAAACCCAAACTCAATGTGGGATGCAGTCTGCTGACCCCAAATGAGGCAGATTTGGGGTGTTTGAGAGCCACGGGGGATGCAGAACAAACCAAGCAGAATTGCAGGGTCCAGGAAAAGCCCTCGTGGCAGTGATGTGCCCAGTTTGGGGGACTTGGGGGGTGCCCATGGGGACACCCGCCCTGGCCGTGACCCCCAGCCCAGCCCCTTCCAAGCAGTGGGACAGGTTTCTCCCAGCCCCTCTTTGTGGCAGGCAGCTCCCCTGAGGGGCAGGAGGAGAGGGGATCAGTGCTCCCCAGGGAGGGATTTGGCTGGCTCCTTCCCGAGGATGCTGCAGAAGAAAAGGAAAGCTTTCCTGCTTGCCTGCCTCTCCCTGCCACCGCTCAGCAGGGGCAGACCACAGTCTGGCACGGCGCTTGCAGCTCTTAGAAATCAGGGGTGTTAACAAATGTGCGAGGCCGTAATCCTTTTGGAGCAGTGATGATAACAAGCCCTGATGCTTTTTTCCTTTTTTTTTTTTTTTCTTTTCTTCTTTTTTGCCTGTTTTTTTGGTTTTTTTGGGTTTTGTTTTTTTTTTTTCCCCACACAGCTGCACCGGTGAAGTCCCACTGTGGGAAATGAGATGGTGAATGTTTTCAAGTGCAGTATTTACATCCCCTGCCAAACCCTTCACATCTGCCCAGCTCTGCCGTCAAGGCTCCATCCATCTGGCCGGGAACAGCAGGTCCTCCAGCCTGCCTGCATCCCACAAGGGCATTTCCTTCCTGTGCCCACAGTGCCAGCTGCCAGGGATGCTGCTCAGCGGGAAGGGCTCGAGCGAAAGCTCTGAAAGGACTGGTTTGATTTTTCTCGGAGTGCATGTGAAATGAATTCCCAAGCTCCCTGCAAGCAATCGCTGCCTGCCTGAGCTCAGTGTGCTGAGTGGTGATAGAGCCCTGCTGGGTTTGTACCGCTGTACCAGCCCTGCCACCGCTCCTGGGAGCCCCGGGGAGTTTGGGGCTGTTGGGTGAGGGCGGCGGGTACTCCCCCTTCCCTTTAAATCCTTCAAACTCCTGATCTCAGCACCCATGGGGTGAGGAGTGTCCGTGGGATCCATCCCCAAGCTGCCTCCCAGGATCGGACATCCTGGCTGCGCTTCCATCTCTCCACCGGGGCTGTGACAGGGCCACCCCCTCTCCAGCACCGCTCCCTTGTGCCCAAGCGCTGTCCCCCACCCCCTATGTCAAATGCCAGCTCTGTTTCAGCTCAGTCGCGGAGGTTTGCCGGAGCTGCCAGCGGCAGAGCAGTGGAGCCGTGCCGGGGGAGCTGCCCCGCTCCCCGCCGATGCCACATCGCCGCCCGTGCCCGCCGTGCCCTGCCCTGACCCTGCTGTGGTGTGTTCCCCCCGCAGAGTGTGACTGTCACCCCGTGGGTGCCGCCGGCCAGACCTGCAACCAAACCACGGGCCAGTGTCCGTGCAAGGACGGTGTCACCGGCATCACCTGCAACCGCTGCGCCAAGGGCTACCAGCAGAGCCGCTCGCCCATCGCCCCCTGCATAAGTAGGTGGATCTTCTCTCCGTGGCTGTAGAGTAGAGAATTTAACCCTTAAAAACCTGCCGGAGCCGCTGACCAGGATGGGGGGCTGCTGAACCCCCACCAGCGCTCGGGGGGCAGAGCTGCCTGGGAACCCCTATCCCCCACACTGCCCAAACATGGTCCCAAATCCAGCAGCAGCTTCCAGCAGCTCACCTGCCTTGTTGGGTGTGTTCTGTGAGTCCATCTACCACCAAGTTCACTGGGAATTTTATTTTGCACCATAGAACGGAGGTGCCCCAAGAGCACATTTATTTAGGGGTGCCATATCAGGGCTGGGTGCTAAGGCAGATCGCTACAAACAGGTTTTTCTCTCCAAAATGAGGCTGTGCTGTACTAGCACAGAGCTCGGATCAGAAGAGCTGCTCTTCTGATGGAGTTGCCATCACAGCTGAGAACACCTGGGTTGCTGAAGGTGCTCTTGCACTCACACAACCCTCCCAGAAACATGGGTGGTTTTACTGTTGGCTTCCTTGGATTTGCTTTTCAATTTGCCTTCTCAAGGCTGCTCTCACCCTCTGCTCCTGAAACAACAGCAGCAGCACCAGTGCAGCTCCCAGAGTGCTCCACTGCAGCATCTGCTCTGCAAACACCGGGAGCCCCCTCAGCCCCTGCTGAACTCCCACTGCCTGGAAAGTTGGGTTTTAGCCCTGCTCCCCTCTCTGCTGCCTGTGGGGTTTGCTGGGGTTTGAATCGTTCAGTGGCTCATGCACCTTGTGGGACATCTCCACCTGCCCAACAAAACAAAGCATCAAAATTGGTGTGCCTGGGATGGGATGGGATGGAGGAACTGCTCCCCTAAAGGGTGATTCCCTGCTGCTAAAAGGAGAAAAAGGCCCAGCAAGAAAAGTGAAGGTTGAAAGAATCACCCTTTTGTTGGGGACCCACATTCTGCTCCCACACTCTCCTCCCCTCTCAGCATGGCCATTGGCAAATTCTGGGGCAGAGACCCTTTCTCCACCTTCTCCTGCTGAAGGAAACATACATTCCAGGGTGGTTTGGGGTCACTTGAGATTCATTTCTCCCTGTGTTGCAATGGGACAGCAAGAGCCCAAAGCAGATGCTTGTTGTCCCCAAAATGTCCAGCCATGGCTCCAGTCTGCTCTGCAGCAAGTGTGCACAAAGGTTCATCATTAATCATTCCCCAGGGCCAGGGGAAATTAGAGAGTAAGTTGCTCCTTGCATCAGCTCCCTTGGGATTCCTGGCACTAAAAAAAGACAGGTCCAGGATTTCAACATGGCCCATCCAGGCTTTCAGGCTGGGCATAAGCACACTCTGATTTAACTTGTAATTCCCTAATCCCAGAGACTTGCAGCCATGAAAGAACACCCTGGGGGAAGGAGCAAGACCCCCATGGGGTCTGTGTCAGGCCAGTCATGAGCACTCCCCCGCCCCGGCTTTGGGATGGCTGTGCTGGCTCTTGGTGCTGCCTGGCCACCGAGAGCCGGGTGTGCTGGGTTTAACTGCATGAAGGTGAGTGACCCCAAAAATCACACGATGCTGACTGGGCTGCACCCCTGTGAGCTGCTGGCACAGGCCCCAGCAAACTCTGCTTCTGTGGCCATGCATTTTTCCAAGAACACAAGCAGAAAGAGGCAGATGCCCACTCCCAGCTCATGCCTAAATTCCACTTCCAAACTGGACTGGTGGGGTGTTCCCCCACCAGGATTCCCAGAAATGCACAGAAATGGCAGCACTGTGCCCTGAATGCAGGAAGGAGGTCCATGGTGAGAGCTGGGGAAGGACAGCATCCTGCAAAACTGGGACCCCCCATCCACAGTCTATCACTTCAACAAACACAGCCAGGCTGGGGAATGAACATCCAGAGCATTATGTGGTTTCAGCTCTGCACAGCTGGCCCCAAATCAGAGCCAGGGAATTGGCACCAGATGTGTTTGTGTTTCCTTTGAATGTGGGAGGCACCCCTTGCACCCCAACAGAGCTGCAGTGCTGTACCTGCATCCTGCCTCACACAGGGGAGTGCCAGCACTGCCTCAGACGTGGGTGACAGCAGCTGGAGAGGACACCCCAGGGACAGGGAGTGACACAGCCCACAGGGGCTGGGCACAGTGCAGCACGCAGCCACGAGCCAAAATTTTTTGTTAAAAACCCCCTTTGCAACACTCTCGAGGGATGCCTGGGTGCCCAGTTCCTGGTGTACTGGTTTGGGGGCTCTTGCTGGGGGTCATGGTGGGGAAGGGAACCTGCAGGGACCAGGCTCTTTGGGGTTTGGAGTAACTCCTCCTCCTTTCCTCTCCTCTCTGTTCCCGTGTGCTCCTGGCTGTCCTGCAGAGATCCCGGCTGCTCCGCCCACCACGGCCGCCAGCAGCGCCGAGGAGCCCGCAGGTACGTTCCGTTCTTTGGGAGCACCTCGGTGCTAAACGTCTCTTCAGCAATCGAGATAAATTGCACTAATGCATAAATCCTGTTGTTTGTACCGGGATAAGGGGTTTCCTTTTATGCCCAAATGTGTTGGAAACACGTGCAGCATCCTGAGGGGCTGGTGTTCCTCGGAGGACCTGGGAGTGCAGGGAAGGTGCAGGAGGTTTTCCTGCTGAATCTGGAGCACGGGGGGGTTAACCCGGTGTTGTATCCAAGTGGAACCACACCCGCCCCCCCATGGCACCGAGGGACTCCCCTGTCCCCTGTTCCCAGTGTCGGATGGCTCTGACCAGGGGATGACAAGGAGGTGCCAAAGGGTCCCAGGAGAGGCTGACTTGCCCTGTCCTGCTGCCTGGAGATTCCCGGGGCATTTGAGCCCCATCTGTGAAGGACACGAGGTGTAAAAGCTGTTTACTTTTGTCTCAGCAGTGTAGGAGGGTTCATAAATTAAGGAGTTTGTACTAAAAGTGACAGATGTCAGGATTGAACCCTGAGCCACGTCCTGTGGCCACGTGGGACAGAAAGTGGCCAAGAGCTGGGGGAGCATCACCCTAACCTGAGCCACTGCAGAGGACCAGGGGCCAAAGCTGGCCTTGGAACAAGGGGTGGGACAATGTCAGCTCTGGCGTGGGGGGTCCTGCCTGGCTCTGCTGAACTTTCAGGGGTCCCAATCAGTTTGGGAAAACAGTCCAAAACTGGATTGTTTAGATGAAATGCATCCATGCTTTCCCGTGCAGGGAGATTGGAGGATGAGGAGGGGCTGCTCCTCATTTTTGCTGCCAGGCCTGAGGAGCTTTTCTGGTCCTTTTTTGGTCCCTCTCAGACAGAAGAGACCACAGTGAAAGGGCAAACAAAAATAGCAGTGGGGGGTGAAGGTTTACAAACCTGCCAGTCAGTCCTTGTCTTATCTGAATCAAATCCAGATTTTCTCGGAAATGATTGTTGGAGGTGGATGGCTTCAGCCAGTGGGCTTAAATAAAACCAGGTGATTGGACTGATCAACTCCCCATAGTTTTCCCCTGGAAATCAACCTCTGCAGTTTCAAAACCACATCTGGCCCTTCCAAATGTCATTTTGGGCCCTTCTGTTCCTGGCTGGTGAGGAAGAGGCTGGATGTAAATCCAGGAAAGGGAAAAGCCAGCTCTGAGGGACCCCAGGGTACACAGACCCAGAGCAGCTTTGGCTGCTGGTTGCAGCTTTCCTAGAGTGCAGAAGACCCAGTGCAGAGCTGGCTGCATGTGGAATCCAAATTTTAGCCCAAATCCTCACCCAAGAACCAAGAACAGGGAAAACTGACCCTGACAAGCTGGAACTCCTGTTTCAGCATCATTTGCAGGTAGCCAGAGTATTCCTGCCCTATAAAAGGGTTATCTTTCCTCTGTCTGAATGTCAAAAGCTGTGATTTTTGCCTGCCCATGCCTAGATTGAGGTGATGCAGAACCATCCTCTGCTCCCAGGTAAATTCTGTCTCTCCTGGGACAATCCCAGCTTGAGCAGCAGGAATGGGCTCCTCTGCCCTCAGCAGGAGGAGAAAATGCAGATTTCAGGAGTGGCCACAGGCTCAGAGCCCATTTCCATGGATAGACAAGGAGGAAAAAGGGGTTCCTCAGGTGTACTGCCCCCAGCACTTGCATCACCCCAGGGAAACCTGACCAGGCACAGGGGGAACATAGAAATCTCCTCTTCCACTGCAGGTCCAGGGGTTGGGCAGCTGAGGAACACCTCATTTCCAGCCTCCTAGCCCTCCTGTACCTGGGCATCCCCATGGCAATGTGGCCTTTGTGGCTCAGCAGCTCCACTCCCCAGCAGAGCCTGAGGACTGCTGTCCCCAGCTCATGGCCACATAAACACTGACCATCACTGCAGCATCAGCTCCAAGGGAAAAGTGACAGTAGAGAAGGATTAAATATCCCATAGCTCCTTCTCATGAGCTGCAGCAGCTGGAAACAAGGAGTCACGCCCTGGGAGCTGCCAGCTGCCTCCACAACGTCTGTGAGGGTGCCAGGCTTGCTTGGAAATGACAGTGTGGGGACAGGAGCACAGGAGTCAGCCTGAGCTTTCCTTTGGATCTGGAGCAGGGACCGGTCCCAGACATCTCCCAGCACTGATATTCCCTGAACAGGAGTGTGCGCATGGGATCAGCAGTGCTGGAGCTGGGAACAGGGCTCAGCCTCCTCCCTGAAGGGCTCCTGGCTGGGGGAACTGCCAGGCTGGGGCACAGCCGGCTCTTCTTGGTGAGGATGCTCCCAAAACCAGGAATGGAGAGACTTTGCACTGGCAGGGAGAAAAGCCAGAGCTCTTGGCTCTGAGGAAGTGTCAGCCCTGTGGAGAGCCAGGAGCACCCCAGAGCCTGGGAACAAAGCACTGCCCAGCTCCCTGCGGTGCAGTCAGGAGGGGAAATCATCATTTCATTCACCCTGGGGTAAATCTGGGCTCAGCCGGGGGGTCTCCAGCTTTGTACCCATCCAAAGGAGGAATTCATTCAGCCCTGCCTGGGCATTCTCTGGCTTGTCTCAGCTGTAAGCGAGGTGATGGATTGGCTGCATGATTGATTGACTGATTGATCAGCAGCATCCAGCTCCCTCTGAAAGGTTTCTCATGGTGATCCCCAGTGAATGGCTGGGAGCACAAAAGGGGAGAGGGGCTTCCAGTGAGGGAGCTCCTGGTCCCTTCAAAATAGCTCAGAAAGTCTGGGGGGAAAAAACCCCAACTGCTGGAATGCAGATAAGCTTCATGCACAACTACCGTGTTCTTATCATCCCAGTGCAGGGCTTCTGCAGCCCCACATCGATTCATTCCTCCATCCCTGCATGCCTCCACCCCCAAATCCCTGCATTCCTCCAGCCTCACATCCCTGCACTGGATTCCCTCCATTCCTCCATCCCCTTATTCTTTCATCCCCGAATCCCTCCATCCCTGCAGCCCTTTATCCCCACATCCCTCCCTCCTTCCATTCCTCCATCCCGACATCTCTTCATCTCCACATCCCTGCAGCTGATTCCCTCCACCGCAGATCACTCCATTCTTCCATCCTCTTATTCTTTCATGCCCACATCCCTCCATTCCTGCAACCCTTCATCCCCACATCCCACCATAGCCAAGCCTCAAGCTTCAGAGCCAGGACTGATGAGCACACTCTCCCCATCCTGGATCATTTCCAGAGGCTGATTTCCCTTGATGACACCAAGCTCTTGTCCCCAGCACCCTGTTTCTGCATCTCCCCCCGAACAGAAAACTGTGATTTTCCCACTCGGCTGGGAGCTGCTGTCAGGCAGGAATTTATGGGGTGCTCGGCTCCTGAGGACAGATGTTTTCCTAGGAATGTATTTCATGGTGTTGGCAGTGGCTCTTGGCAGGGCACCCCCGGATCTGCACCCCATGTCCCCAGCGTGTCCTGGGGCTCATCACTGGGATAAATCCTGTGGGAATGGGTAGGAAACGTGCAGCCAGCCCTGGCTGCTCCTGGGAGAGGGATCAGGAAGGGAAGAGGTGGGGTGGATGAGCTGTAAAACTCTGTTTTGGTGTGGAGTTTTCCAGTGAGGTGTTTTCCAGTGCAAGGTTTGTTTCCCAATGCAGTGTTTCCAGTGCAGAGTTTGTTTTCCAGTGCAGTGTTTCCAGTGCAGGGTTTCCAGTGGGACAGCTGGACTCTCCCCACTGTGCCACCAGCAGCCACAGCCTGCCTCCTGCTCCCTTTAGATCCAGGAAAATTGGGATGCTGTTGCTGAGGCCACAGCTGCTCTGGGCACCCCTGTCCTGAAACACCAAAAATCCCTCAGGCCCATCCCCATCCCCAAACTGGCCCCAGGCAGCTCCAAGGCAGGGAGTGAACTCCTCCTGAGCTGCAGCAGGGCTGGGGTGGTGTCTGGAGTGAGTCCCCCTCTGACCATGACCAGAGGTCCCAGGGATGGACCAAAGGCACCCAAACCGTGCCTGGACCCAGCTGCCCGGGTGCTGCTGGGCCACAGCTGGGACTGGAGTGGCCGAGCACGAGGGGCCTGCCAATGACACTCCGGCGATGTGCTGGGGACAGCCTGGGTACATCCTGGAGGTGCTGGGGTCCTGCTGCAGCACTGAGGCTGGTGGCCCCCAGGCCGCGCTGGGACTGCGGAGGTGGGAAGAGGCTGCGAGTTCCCGGGAATCCCTCGCTGCCGCTTTCCAGGCGCTCCAGGCGAGAGGCTTTAATCTAATTACATGCTTTATTTGCGCCAATTTGTTTTTCAATCAATCTTGCTCAGCCAGAAGAAAGGAGGCTGCTGTGGGCTCATTTGCACCTTCTTGTTCCAAGGGAGAGGTTAATGGCCGTTATCCGCTGGGATCCGCGCTCCCGGCTGCCCGGCCGGGAGCTCCGGGAATCTTCTCCCGCAGACAGGTAGCGAGTTCCCAGTGTGGCACGGAGCAGCCGGGGATCTTTGGGACACGCCGATTGTGAGGATCTGCTGCAGGCAGGGCTCGGGATGCTCCTGCAGGAAAGGTTTTGTGTATCCATTGCCAGGGGTTGCAGTGGAGTCCCGGGGGAAGGTTTGGGTCTGCAGAGCACCAAAACAAACAAACCAAAAGGAGTGGAAATAGGTCCTCCCGCTTCTCCTGCCCCGCCAGGGAGCGGCACAGCTCAGTGCCGTGGTGGCTGTGCCTGGCACAGGGCAGGGCTGGCCTCCGTGCCCCCACACTCCTGTGCTGGTGCCAAGGGCTCCTCAGCCCGCTTGGGGGACCAGAAGATGCTCTGGGGTCCAGCAGGTGCCTCTGCCTTGACAGACTGGTCACAGACCCACCTCAGCTCATGGGACAAATCCCTGCCAGCTGCTGGGGACTGCTGCTCCCAGGTGGGAGGTGATCACGGACAGACCACAGTCACCTGGTTAAACAGAACCCGGTGCCAGAGGCTTGCTGTGCACCAGGGCTTGACCCTCTGGGGGTAGATCCAGGCCCCTGGAATCTCTGTCCACAGGCTGAGACTGCTTTCAGACCTCGGGACTGTCCTGTAGATAACAACAGGCATGTCTGGAGCAGCCCAGCCCAGCTTATCCCAGCTCCAAGGCCTGGAAGAGATGTGCCTTCCTATTCCAGCTCCTGGCCATGCTGGAGGGACAGCCAGGACCACCCTGCTGGGGACACCGGCTGTCCTGCAGCTGGCCAGGGATGAAGGGCACTAATTTGCACATGATAATTGCAAAGGGCATCGTGCAGGACAGCTGGGTCATGGCCAGGTGAGAGGAGAAGAGCCAATCAGTGATAACAAACCCAATTAGTGATAACAGATCCAATCACTGATAACAGACCCCTGCTCCATTTAGTGGCTGAATGAGGGTGCAGCAAAGCACAGGAGAAGTGATCCCACTGTGAAGTGAATAACCTGGGAAGGATTCTCTGCCTTAGCTTTGCTATTTTATTAAAGCTTCTTTATGTTAAAGCAGCCAGCTCTGAAGCAAAGACTCCCAGTGGAGTCCAGCCCAAATTAAATTACAGCAGTGATCCCTCACAGTCACCATGTGCTCTGTGAGCCAGGCACTGCAGTCCCTGCATTTGTCCCACAGGGATGATCCCATCCCTGCTCCCTGGGAAAGGAGAGGGCTACTCCAGAGCACCCCCTCCCTAGGAAGTGTGGTTAGCACAGGCCCAGAGCCAGAAGCTTGGAGCAAGCAGAGCTGGAGCTCTCCAAATGACTCTAACAGTCCTTCCCTGGGACTGATGGAGGAGATGGTAAAATAATTCTTTGGGATGGAAGCAAGGGGCAGCCTCGGTGCTGTGGGAAGTGAACCAGGAGTTCACTGTCATCTGGGAAATCCCCAGAGGTCAGAGAGCCAAAGGCATCCCTGCCATAACTGCTCCATGCCAATCCTGGCACAGGGTGATCCTAACCTGTCCTGGTGCTGGGCAGTGCTGGATTGCATATTTTCCTGAGTCCCTTGGGAATGTGGCTCTTAAATGCCTTTGGGATGCTCTGGGATAGCTCACAGAGATGTTTCCAGAAGTGTTTGGATCCATGTGCTTTTTCTCCAGGCCCCAGCCACAAGCTGAGGATGTGGGGTTGCTGCCTGTGAAAGGGGCTGGGAATTTCTTTCCAGAGTCTGAACAGCCTGGAGGAGCTGTCAGTCCCATGGGCATGGGGCAGCAGGAAGCTCTGCAGAGCCATGGAGCAGCTGGACACGATGTCCTGCACATCCCACAGCACTGCAGCAGTTCTTGGGAGCACCTGGAAGAGTTTTTTGGTTGTTGGATGGGCTCAGGGAGTCAGCCCAGGGCTGTGGTTGAGAGCAGGAGGGTCTGGGCACAGACACAGCCGGGAACTGGGATTCCCCAGCTCCTGGTGAAGGGAGGGATCACTCAGGTCCAGCTTCAAAAAACACACAAAAATGCACTTTCCTCCCCCTGGGCACTTGTGGGGGTTCTACAGCACTGAAACACAAACCCCATCCCTCAGGCAGGGACAGACCCACTGCAGGGGTTGTTGGAAAGCCAGGAGCTGCAGCAATGTGCAGGTTTAGGGATGCCTGTGGAGAAGTTTAGCTGGGATTTGTCCAGAGTCAGTGAGGACCTGGAAGCTGCCATGTCCCCCACGGTCACTGCTGCTCACTCCCATAGGGAGCGGCAGCTCCTGCACGGAGGATTTGTGACCACTGGGGAGGGAGAGAAAAGGGGAGGAATCTGCAAGTTGTTCACCACCAGCCTCCCCTTGCATTACAGCAAATCAAACCAGCCCCACTAATCTGCACTGACCCACTCTGGGGGTGTCTGGGACCCCAGGCAGACCCCAGTCCCATTTTCTCTGTCCTACTCTCTCTGGTGAAGGAATCATGGATTTAGGATTTGATATTTGGAGCTGCACCTTCACTCAGTGGCTCAGGCTGGTTGCACATTCCCCCCCCAGTCACAGCAGGAGATGGGGGCACCCAGACCCCCACTTGCAGAGCCCTCAGGGAGCACAACTCCTGGGAGGGAAGGCAGGAAAATGCCCTTCACCCCCAAGTGCTGAGGTCAGGCTGTCAGGGCTGGGGCTCCCCTCCTAAGCCACAACACCTCCACCTTGGATTGCAGCCCACAAAGGCATTTAGGGCCCTACCTGGGGGAAATCAATAGGAATTTAGCTGCATAAATTGGGATTAGAAATCTGAATCCCCTTGGGGATCTAAGCCTTATATCTGCATTTCCAGTTAGGTACCCAGGCCAAGAAATGTGGCTTTAATCACTCTATCATGTCAGAATCAAGGGGCCTTTAATTTCCGTTTCCGACATGTGGCTTTCACAGGGGCTCAAAGCTGATTTTGGAACTGCAAGCGCAGCAAGAGGCGCCTAGTGCAGGGTCTTCTCTGCAACAACACTCAGCACCCCCAGCCCTGCTACCAGCACCTCCTTCCTGCCCAGCCCTGGGAGCACCAGCACTCCGGCAAGAGCAGGATCAGTAACAAATCATGGGATGACACTCAGCACCCCGCAGCTCTCAGCCTCATCACAGCAACCCCAGACAACCCCCAAAGCGAAGATGTTTAAACAGAAAAAACTCAACTTTCTGAAAAAAAAAAAAANNAAAAAAAAAAAAAAAAGAAGAAGAAATTAGGCAAGACAAAGAAGGTGTTTAGCTGTGAAAAGTCTCTGCCCAGCCAGAGAATTAGTTCTATCAAGGGGATGGGCTGAGCTGCAGAGCTGCTGAAGGCTGTGCTGACACGTTTTACTGAGCTACGAGCGACATGAACCAGCCGCCCGCCACCTGCTCCCTCTGTGAACAAGTAGCTCCAGCGGCCTCTTTCCGATCCCGTCCCGCTCTGTCTGTCTGGAAAACGCGGGGAATTTGTGCTTTCCCCCGGGCTGGGGTCTGCTGGCCGTAGGAGCCGGCGGGGAGGAGCAGGATGTCCCCGCTCAGGATGCAATGAGGGCTAAGTGTGCTTTGGGCTTGTGGCTCTGAAATACGGATTTGCACTGGAATATTTGTTCAGCTGAGCAAGCACGGGGAGGAAAGAGCCGGGGGTTTGGATGGCACCACAGGGTTGTCCTGCACTGTGGGGCTGCAGCCAGGGGGGTTTAGGTGCCTCAAAGCATGGCTGGGTTGGACACAGGCTGAGAAGGGCTCAGGGAGGTCCCGGGTCTGTTAAGGGCAGCTGAGCCCTGCCAGGGCCAGGAGGGCAGGGCTGGACAGCAGCAGGGTGAAACCAAGCCTTGCTCTGCACCCCATGGGCAGGGGACACTCGTGCAGCACAGTGGGACAGGGAGCTGGGGCTGAGCCCGTCCTGGTGCCACCCTTATCACTCCTGCAGGACCTGCCAGGCAGCAGCTGGACACTGATCCCTCCATGCTGCAGGTACCAGGGTGCTCCCCACCCCAAAGTGTGTCCTTCAGGCAGCTCCATTGATTTGCAGCCTGGTTTGTGGCTGGGCTCTGGCATCACCTTCCATGGGCAGGTTGTCCCAGACTGATCCCCTGCAGCCTCATGGAGAAGGGCGAGAGGGACCTGCAGGACAAGGAGCCTCTGGCACAGCCAGGCAGCACAAGTCTTGGGACTCCAGAGGTTTGTCACATAAACATCTGGGGACAAATTCTGTGAGTGTCTCACATCATTTGTGTCTCCTGAACACACCCACAAGTCACTGAGCTCCGTATCCATCCTTCCTCCCATCCCTTTCGCAGCTCCACCATCACTTTCCAGCAGGGAGCAACAGCTCAGCAAAGCTTCCCCAGAGCCCAGACTGCTGCAGAGTCCCTTGGTGAGGAGAGCAGGGTCTGTCCCTGGCAGCACTGACAGAACATCCCACAGCATCCCCTCCGTGCACTTGTCCCTAAGGCAGAGGGACCCCACAGGACCACCCCCCACACATAGAGCTCAATGCTTGGCTCAGAGAAATCCCATTTGCCCTCCCAAAGAGGCCCCAGAGGATCTGCAAGTCACCCAGGAGGCAGAAGAGCTCTCCACAAGGGAGACAAAGGAAATAAACCAGAGCAAACCCCCCACCCACGGAAACCAGTGCTGGCATCTGGTGAATCCCAGTGATTTACACCAGCTGGCTCTGGCCAGGCTGGCTCAATTCAAACCAGCTGAGGCTCTGGCACAGCCTGTGGGGCTGGGGAACAAGGAAGAGAAGGACAGGAAAGGACAGGGCTGTGTTCAGGCAAAGCAGGGTCAGCACTGGCTGGAGCTGAGTATCTTGAGCCGCAGGTTGTCACCCTGGGAGAAGCAGAGGCTGCGGGTGCTGTGGGCATGGGATGCTGTCCTGCAGGGTGTGGGGGGCACCTGAGTGCTGTCCCATCACCCCACAGCCTCCCTGGCTGGCAAAGAGTCCCAGGATGGATTCCCAGCGGGTCTGCCATCTCAGGCAGAGTGGAATTATCATGGCAGTGGTGCAGGGATGGGGAGCTCAGCTGTGCTGAGGGATGTTTCTGTGGTGAGAGGTTGCTGAGGTGATTTGGGGTTGCTCTTGTGAGCAATGGTGTCTCTGATTCCTGTTTCTTGGACTGGATCCCGGAAGTGGTGGGGCTGCAAGAGGATCTGCTCCAGGTGTCATCTGCCAGCCTCACTGCTGGAGATCCCTTGTGGGGCTGAGCCATGAATGTGCAGGTGGGAGCTGCTGCCCACCCCAGTGCTCGGGGCCAGCTGCTGGCCAGCGTGTCCTGGATCTGGCCAGGGTAGGAGGAATGTGCAGCCAGAGCTTCCAAGCTTGTCACTGCTCTGCTGTTCACTGCCCACCTGTCCTTGTGTCACCTCTTGTGCTGCCCCGGGCTGAGGTGAGACAGTAGTAGTGAAAATCTACAGAGCTCCAGGATTTCTGTGCCAGGGACAACCATCACCAGGTTTATCACAACCACACTAGTGTCCTGGGGACATCAGCAGCCTGGGCTGAGCAGAGCGGTGCCAGCAGCCCTGCAGAGCAGCCGATGGCCTGTCTGTCCCTTGTCATTCCCTGCTCCCCCAAAAAGTTCAGGGGAAGCTTCCCCGGGCTCTTAGGTCACTGCACAAACATTCAGCCCCCTTAGAGATTTTTCCTTCAGTGTTTATGGCCAGGAACATCTTACCCAGTGCATTGGATCAGGAATGCTTCTGTTCCCTGAGCTCAGTGACACCAGGCAGCCATGTCCCACTGCGTGGTGGCATCCTGCCACGGGGGCATGGCTGGGGCGCTGCTAGCCAACCTCCATCCACCGAGCTATAGTTTTTATGGAATATCCACTCCTTTCTCCGTGCATTTCAAGTTTTACTTGATGTTCAGAAATGTTAGATGAGAAAAACAAGTGAGAGGCATCAGTGGCTGGAAGCCTTCACCCATCAGCATTTGGAGGGGCCTTGGCTGGGTTGTAGCTGGGTGGAGATCTCACCTGGGGTTCTTGGAGGAGGATGATCACAGGGTTTGGGTTTGGCCCTAGCTGAGTCATGCTGGAAGAGCAGGAAGCCTTGTATTCCTGAGAGTCTCTCCTGAGGAGTAGGAGCAGCAGGAAGCCATGAGACTGAGGCAGGGACTCTGCATGGTCATGCTGAGAGGGTTGGGGCACACATGGGTCACAGGGGTTGCTGCTGAAGTGGTTCCTGATGGTCTTGGCACCACACTTGAGTGTCCAGTTCCCTGCGTTCCTTCTCTTGTTGGTTCCCCCACTCCCACGGAGGAAGAAGCTGCTGCTTCGCTCAGGCTGGGTTTGGCTCCGCTGCTGGAGGGGAGGTTTGGATTTAGGGTCCATGAGACCTCCCAGAGCATCTCCTCTCCACCTGATGCAGGGGCAGGTCTGGGGGAGCAGCAGCTCCCGGGGCAGGGCTCAGCATCCCTGTAGGCTCCAGGGCCGTGCCAGGCTCCAGTGCCGGTGGCAGTGCCAGGGGCCGTGCCAGGCCCCAGTGCCGGTGGCAGTGCCAGGGGCCGTGCCAGGCTCCAGTGCCAGGGAGCTGTGGCCCAGCTCCAGTGCCGGGGCCGTGCCAGGCTCCCGCCGGCCGCCACGCCGGGCCCTGCTCCGCCCGGGCCAGGCCAGCGTGTCCCAGCAGTGGGGGCCCGTTAGAAATGCAGTGTTCCTACTGGGGTATTTTATTTGCACACTTCAGTAGAGTGGACACCAAAGGGCTTTGCTAATGCTTCATGGGCTGCTAATTTCCTCTCTGACCCGCATTGTGGCGGGGTGACCCCAGCCCAAATCTCCCGTCAATGAATGCCGAAGGCTGACACCGGCCCGGGTTAGGGGTGACAATGGGGCCTCTGTGGGCTCCGGGCAGGCTCCAGTTGGGAGCTGGAGAACAGGGGGAATTTGTGTGGCTCTCAAAAGCTCTGGGCGGCACAATAAGGGAGGCCCCTGGGGTCTCCCAGGAAGACAGAGCGGCCCGGGGAAGCCGGGCCGGGGGAGGCGGGCGGGAGGGAGGATGGGCTCCTTTGTGAGCAGCTTTCTTTAGAAAGGAAGGGCTTTCTCAATGCCCCCTCAGACGACCCAATCGGGGCCTGGCAGATGGATATCACAGGCACGCTGCTTATTCATGGCAGGCTGCAGCTTTGAGCCGTCCCCCCTTCCCCCAGCCCTTTCCTCATTTTAAGGCTAATTTGTTTTGTTAATGTTTTCTTGCCCTCCTCCTCTCTGCGTGCAGATTGTGACTCATACTGCAAAGCCTCCAAGGGGAAGCTGAAGATCAACATGAAGAAGTACTGTAAGAAAGACTATGGTGAGTGTCCCCTCTCCGAGGGAAGAGTGATGCCAAAGGGATGCAGGGCAGGAGCATCTCCTCGGGGTGTCCCCAAGCCCACCCAGCCCAGGTTGGGTTCCAGCCACAGCCTGTGCTGGGATGTGTGCAGTTTTGGGAATGGTTTTTGCCAGGTTTGGAGAGGCAGCCCGGGGCAGAGATGCTTGGTGGAGTAGTGTGTCACTTGGGAAATTGGGATGACCACACTGTGCACCCTGATTTGGGGGTTGTCTCAGCATCTGCAGAAGACTCATATTTTCCAAGTGTTTTCCAGTGTCTTCTGGGTTATGCTGACACCATGTCCCCTCTCCTCTCACTGTGCTGGTATGTGCCACAGCTTTTTAAGATTGTCCTTTGCTGTGGGGATGAACAGCAAGCAGTTCCCTGTCACCTGGATCCAATCCTCCTGTAATTCCCAGAAGGACTTCAGAGGGTGGTGCAGCCCTGGGACAAGCCAGGAGACTGGAATCCTTGCTGGTACGCAAGGCCCTGAGAATCCTTCCACAGCTCTACCTCGGAGCAGCGGCTCGGAGCAGGCACATCCCAAACTCCCTCAGCCCCTCTCTTCTCCTGGGATTGTTTCTAATATGGGTCCATTCCCGGTGTGGTCACCAGTGGGTCCATGCAGGACAAATGCAGGGTGACCCCAGGAGGAGCTGGCCAAGGGATGCTCCACACTGGTTTTGTGCTCTGGCACCTCCCTGTGAGCTCAGGGGAAGTAGGAGGGCTTGGAGGCAAAGGTTTTTTTTGCGTTCCGATTTATTATCCATGTGGCAAAATGGATAATGAGCATCCTTAGCAAGGGTGAGCTGGAGTGTGATTGTGGTCCCCATCCAGCAAGACCATGCTTGTAGGAGCTGCTGGAGAGTCATCAGGTGTTGGAAAGGTCCAAGGAATGCCTTTTCCCTTGGAAAAAAGAGTTTAATGGCACATGAGAAAGTCACTGCTAGAAGGTTGTTTAGGTTGTGTGTGGGGTTATTAAGGACAGGAGTGAGGCTGAGCCCAGGTAATGAAGCTGTAGGTTTTTCCTGTGGGTGGATTCTCTGCTGGCTGATAAGGCACAAACACATTTCCCACATGTGGACGTGCATCCCTTCATTTTCCCACCTGGCTTCTCCAGAATCTCCTGAGGGCTGAGCTCTCGAAAGGAGAGTGTGGGTGGCTCAAGAGGTGTCCCAGGCAGGAGATACTTCCGGAGCAATGAATAGGGAAGAGATGCTGCTGGAGCAGTGACTAGGGGAGCTGGAAAGAGCTTTTCCCCTTCTGTTTTCTCACTCAGCATCACTTCTGCAGCTTCACAAGTCAGCCAGAGCTGTTTGCTAGGGCTGGCTCAGGTGAGGGGGACAGACTGTCCCAGGGCTGGAACTGGGGTGCTCCCACCCGACCCTCCTGCCCATGGAAGGGTCCCCCACAACCGCACGGCCCCAAACAGCCCCACAGCCACGGCACATTTGCTTTTTGGAGGACAAACCATGGCGGTGAGGCAGC
The DNA here is from genome assembly GCA_013397175.1 of Platysteira castanea. Classification (NCBI taxonomy): domain Eukaryota; kingdom Metazoa; phylum Chordata; class Aves; order Passeriformes; genus Platysteira; species Platysteira castanea. The sequence continues at coordinate 211,106 of VYXC01011375.1, forward strand.
AGGGTGAGCGATGCCGGGGCAGCCCAGGCTTTCACCAGGGCCAGGGAAGGAAGAAAGGGTTGAAAAGGTGCAGGGAGGGATAATAAAGACTTTGGAACTGACACCCCAGCAGGAAGCCAATTAGGAGGCTCTTTTCCTCACCGTTCTGCTGGCATCACTGGGCTGAATGTCCTAAAAGGCTCTAATTAGCTTGAACAGAGTTCCTTCTCCCGCGGGCTCAATCGGGAGCTATCATCCGCCCCGAGCTCCTCAATGGGGCTTTTTAGCTCCCCGCTTCATTCAGCCTTTCAAAGGGGATATTTTCCCTTATTTATTTTTCGTATCTGTTTGTTTTTGTCGGGTTTGTGGGATTTTTTTCTTTTTATTTTAATTTGGGCTTTTTCCTGCGAGATAGGTTTGGGTGCAAATATTTGGAGTGAAACAGGACGCGGGGAGGGCAGGCCGGGAGATTCAGGGAGGGAGGGGAGGCAGGAACAGAGGCAGAAAAGCCTTTTCTGGGTTTATTTTGGCTGCGTGGGGGAGCGCAGGGTCACTCAGCTCCCAGAAAAGCAGGGAGAGAGGAGGAGTTTGCTGGGGTGGGGGCAGTTAAAGCCCGGGGAAGCAGAAGGGATCTCTGCTGAACCCACTGAGGGTGAATATTCCCAAAAGGAGAGGGGATTATTTGATGAGAGCAGGTGATGCTGATCCAGGTGGTGTGGGAAAATCCTTGACTCCCTCAGATGCCACATTTTCAGCCCAGTTTTGGGGCTTTTTCCACTCTCTGTGGGATGTGACTGTGGCAAAGGGAACCTGGAGCTTTTAAATCTCCATTTTGCCCCAGTTCTGAGCTCCCTGTGCTGCAGCAGGGCCCGATCCTGCCCAGATGATGCTGGAACGTTTTTGTACCAGCACTATAGTCCAAGGCATCGCCCCCATGCCCGCCCTGGGTCCCCATCCCAGCACTGGGGAGGGAATGGGGGTTAGGAACAGAATCCTCATCCTAAAGGTGAGATCATCTTCTCACTTTGCCCTTTCTTGGAAAAAAAAAAAGTAAAAAAATCCTTCCTTCAGCAGAGCCTTCTCTTACTCACCCCCTTTGTTGAGAGGAGCTTTGGCAGGGGCTGCTGGAAAAAAGGAAAACATGTTTTCAAAAGGCAGCTTGAAAAGAGGGAGGGAGCGGGGAGAAAAAACCTGAATCCCGAAAAAACCCCAAGGCAGGGGAGAAGGACCAATCCTGCACTCACAGCCCCTTCCACTGCCCAGGAAGGTGGAGAAATTCCATTCCCAGAGCTGAGCAATCCCTGCTGGAGCCACGTGCTGAGGGAGAGCCGGGGCAGTGAGGGGTCCCCCAGCACCAGGGCACACCCAGGCCAGCTGGGATTAGGGATCATAAATCTCCAATATTAAACCAGTAGGAAATTGGCAACCGGAGCAAGGCAAAGCCACCGCCAAATAAATTAAAAACTGAAAAAAAAGAGGGAAAAAAATCCCATTTTAACTCTTTGCTCTAGTGAGGAGTGAGCCCTTTACATTCCGAAACCCAGATGGTGTCAGGGTCACCTTTTGCTGCTGGTTGGAATAAAATCCACATGGACTCCACTCCACTTGTGCTGTGAGAGGGGAGCCAAGCCTTTGGAAAACCCTGCCTTGGACTGGGACATCTGTGCCTGTTACCGCTGTCCCCAGCACCCCATTCCAGCTGGCCATATTAAACACCCTCAAACTGCTCTGTTCCCACTGCTGCTCATTGTGATCTTTTCCCAGGGGCCAGCACAGCGATGGTCCCCAAATTTCCAGCTCCCACGGATGGGTCTGTGCATGGGGTAGGTGTGATATTCCAGGATTCCACAGTAGGATGCACAGATTTGGCCCTGCAGCCCAGCTCTGAGTCAGCCTTAGCAGGGGAAGCCTTGAACTCAGGAGAATTATCACAAATCCCAAATGTAAATTAAAAAAATAATTAAATACTTTAATTAAATACTCCCCAGCCTCCCTCTTGTCATGGCAGCCTCAGGAGTTTTGGGACCCTGACTCATGATCTCTGAATGCTGCGAGGCGCTGCTTTGGGCTGGGTTTTGTTTTCATTAACATCAAACTCTCCCGCCCTGGGCTTTCATCTCCAGCTTCCAGCTTTCGGAGCTTTCTTGTGGCTGGAGGCTCCCAGCCAGGCCTCAAGGAGCCAGGAGCATCCCTGAGCTCCGGGGATGCAGGAGGGCACCAGGGACCCTCCATCCCCTCCCACAGCCCAGGGACCACTCGGCCACCTTCTTCTTCCAAAGAGCCATAATGTGGTGAGACGGGGCAGGCACCATCCAGGTGGAATTTGTGGTCCAGGAGTGTCAGTGTCAGGTGGGATGTGGTTCATGGGGCAGCCCCTGTCCTCACCAGGACCCAGCTGTCCCACAGCTGTCCCCCAGCTCCCCGGGCCCGCTGGCTCCCAGAGCAGGATGCAGGGAAGTGAACCTGGAGACAAATCCCTGGATCTCTGGGAGTGCCTGAGGTGCAGCAGCCCCAGATTTTCCCCAGGGCTCAGCTGCCCAAAGTTTGCAAAGCTCAGAGAGGAGCAGGCATACCTCACCAGCGGGATCAGGAGCTGGACTGGATCCCCTCCTCAGTGAAACCTGTGTCACCAGCCTGACCCAGAGCCCATCCTCAGTGAAACCAGTGTCACCAGCCCCAGCTGGAGCTGTGGAAGCTGCAGCTCCTTTGATTTTGTTCTCCTGCTCCAGGACACCACCTGCTCCCAGGGGACCACAGCAAGGGGAGCACCATCCCCATGAGTAACCATCCTCCCCTATCACATCCTTCCACCTGCTGCCCCAGGGGTTTTTCCAGGGATGTTGTTCCAGGGATGCAGAGACAGGGACAGTCCTGAGTGCAGGGGTTCAGTGGGAACATCAGCCAAGTGAGAGCAGTTCACCACAAAGCCAAGCTTTGTCCCAGGAGATGGCAGGTGAAGGACAACCAAGCCCCAAAGCCAGCTTTGGACTGGGGGGGCTCAGCTGGGCCCTCGCCTCAAATCAGGAAGGGACTGAAACTTCCTTCATGAGAAGGTAGTCTTTAAACCCCGAGGATTTCCCCAGGGGAGCTAGCTTAGGTGCTTCCAAAAATTTATCCTGGCCCATTTCTACCTTTCTGCATGTCCTGTGTCCCCTGGGAGATGCTAGAGGTGCTGATCCCGTCCCATCACTGCAAACACCACTAAAGCTGGTCTCCAAAGCCCAGCTCAGGAGGAACTGAGCATTCTGGATGTGAAGTTATGGGCAGAAATCTGGCTGTCAGGACAGACAGCTATGGCTGCACCAGCCAAGCCTTCCTCAAAGCTTTCACTCCTTCCACTTCATTAATAAAAAGGGAAAAAATAAGAGACGGGGGCCTTGACATAAAAAAAAATACAGACTGTGTGTTTTAGAGCAGAGTTTCCTGTAACCACCTCTCTCCGGTTCCTTTTCATTCATTTTCTCCATTTTGTCAGTGTGGACCCAGGCAGGTCAAAGGTTTAAGCTTTTTTGGAAAAATTTGTTCCAAAAAATAAAAATTGGCTACTCCTCACATTTTGTTACCTTCACACCAGACAGGGAAATACACAGTCAGAGCTGAGGGTTGTTTTTTTCCCCCTTTTTCCCCCTTTTTCCCCTTTTTTTCCCTTTTTTTTAATGAAAGCCTCTGGCCTCCATGACATGCTCTGAAAAAAAATACCCCATATATTTTGCAACGTGTTAAAAAGCTGTGCTGGGCTGCAGAGCTCTGCTTCCTCCCAGAGCCTGGAATCATTTGAGTTGAGAGACGGGGGATGCTCCTCCACTACCAGCCCAGCAGGGGAAGCTGGGCTGTTACAAGGCAAATGGGAGAGTTTTCCCTGAGGTTTTTGGGGAGTTTCTTCTCCCTCTGTTAATTATATAAACAGGATTGGCCTGGGGTTCAGGCAGGCAGCTGAGACTGGCAGGCAAATGGGCAGGGGCTTATAGCTCCCAGAGCATGGAGGGAAGAGTGGGGGAAAAAGGGAAAAGCTCAATGATTTGGCTGAAAAAGCCCTTTGTGGTTGTGCTGCACCAGCCTGTGCAGACCCTGACTCCTGCCTGCTCTCCCAGCCAGGCCATCCTCACCTGGGATCTTCCCTCTGTCTCTGCTTGTGGGGATGCCTCATCCCACAGTTAGCAAACAAACCCAGCAGGGCTGGGCAGGCCCTGCCTGGGGAAGGTGTTTTCCTGGAAGCTGATTTTTAGCCCTGTTCTGGGAAAGAGCAAGGGCTGGAGTGGTGGAGGTTTCCTCAGTCCCTGGCTATGGAGGAGGTTACACAGCATCAGCCATGGGCTTGGAAAACATCATCATCATCATCGTCACCACCTTGTGCAGGGATCAGGGTTGTCCTCCCACCTCAGTCTTGCTGTGGGAGCTGTCGGTCTCCCAGTCCTCTGCCCTGACACCAGGAGATCTCCTTGGAGCCCAGTGCTGCCATTCAGCACTTGCACAGATGCTCTGGTGACTCTGCCAGGCACAGAGCTGGAGAGCATCTCCCAAGCCTGTGGTGGTCTTGGAAGCTTTGCTGAGGCCCTCAGATGCACCACTGGCTGCTCCTGCTTCTGGGGGTGGCCTGGGGACAGAATTTTGGGGCACCATAACCCTTGGCTGCTGTGCCCCGGCCCAGGCTCTGGAGACAAACTCCCTGTTCCTCACACAGCCCATTAGGTAAGGCTTGAAGTTCATTTTCTCCTCACCAGCTCAAACAGTAACACCTTCTCCTCTCTTGCCTCGTGTGTTGTTTTTTGCAGCTGTCCAGATCCACGTCCTGAAGGCAGAAAAAAACGCGGACTGGTGGAAGTTCACGGTGAACATCATCTCCGTCTACAAACAAGGCAGCAACCGGATCCGGCGCGGAGACCAGACCCTGTGGATCCACTCCAAGGACATAGCCTGCAAGTGCCCCAAAATCAAGCCCATGAAGAAGTATTTGCTGCTGGGCAACAACGAGGACTCTCCTGACCAGAGCGGCATCATTGCGGACAAAACCAGCCTGGTGATCCAGTGGCGGGATACGTGGGCCCGGCGGCTCCGGAAGTTCCAGCAGCGGGAGAAGAAGGGGAAGTGTAAGAAAGCCTAAAGGAGGAGGAGAGGGAAAGACTGACTGTGCATGCTGCTTTGTGTAGAGCTGGGGCAGGCAGGGACTGGCTGCCAGGGCGGGCTGGGGGGACAGGAGGACAGCGACCATGGCTGGGGGGTGCTGGGCTTGCACCTCGTATTCCAGGGAAGACAAAACCCAACAGAACCCAACAGGACCTAACTGAACCCAACAGGACCCAACAAAACCCAGAAGAACCCAACAAAACCCAAAAGAACCCGACAAAACCCAACAGAACCAGATCGCACACACGGACAGAACCCATGAGTGGGGTGCAGGCGTGTGGCATCCGGGGCCCCCCAGCTCCCTCCTGCCCCGCTGCTGAAGAACTCAGAGACACCAAACTGCCTTCCAGCTGCCAACATCTGCTGCCTCCAAAGCACGGCATGGGCACATCCACCCTCTAAGAAACTAATCAACAGCACCGCTGGAAATTAACTCACCATCCCCAAAATACCTATTTGCAACTTAGGCTGACTGAGACAGTTCTTGTAGAGGAAACTAAACTGAGACTTTTGCTGAGGACAGATCCGAGGATCAACAGACTGGGTCTTGGAGGGCTTTGGTATCCGACAGTCGTGGCCACCACCCACTGATGGTGCCTGGGGCGGCTGAGGTCTCCAGCTGTGAGGATGCTCTGGGTTCACTTTAGGCACAGCCAAGAGAGGACATTGTTGGTGGGTGACTTCCTGCTGTGCATAACTCTGGGAATGGCTCCATGCTCAGCCCCTGACCCTGAGAACACTGCCCCCACGACACTGAAGGGCTGTGAACCCACCGGTGCCCTGTCCCCCCCTCAGCCACTCATTCACGGGCGAGGAAGCATAACCAGGATCCCAAAGGAAACACCCAGACCTGACAAGAAAAAGTTGGCATCCAGCTCCCATAAGCACCCTGGAAGATCCTGCCAATCTCAGTCCCTGAGTCTCAACTGCGGCTCAGTCCCTTCTGCTGCTGCCAGCACACCAGGAACCCTCAGATGGTAGAAAATCCCTGCAGGTGACACCAAGGTCCTGGCTGGTCACTGGTTTCACTCCCAAACTCCGTCAGCTCTCCCAAACTTGCACCAGCTCTGCCCTTGCTCCCTCGGGAGCTGCAGCTCCCTGGTGTCCCTGCAAAAGGTCTTGGAGACAAAGTGAGGACCAGAGGGTGCCAGGGACTGTCCCATGGGGAGCAGAGGGTGCCAGGGACTGTCCCATGGGCAGCGGGGCCAGCGCAGAGTTCTGAGGCTTGGCTGGGGTAGAGCCCACACAGGGCAGGGCCCGGCCCAGAGAAGGGATCTCAGCCAGGAGCGAGGTGTGACCCACCCGGAGCTCTGCTCCTCCTGCTGGGGGGGCAGACAGCCAATCCAAAATTCCCAATTTCCAGTCACTAATGCACCGAGCACAGTGGAGGCTGCCTCACCTCAGACTGGAGCATCCCCCACTGGGGCACCCCGTGGGCAGGACTGGCTCTGGAGCTGTCACCCCCATGCCACACCAGCCCGTGGGGAATGGGGATATCCAATCCCACCCCATCCATGGAGACCAGGAGTAGCCAGGGCAGGAAGGCAGGAGGGCAGGACGGTACCTGGAGGAGAAGCAAACATTAGTCACTATGAAAAGCAAAACCTCCCCGATATTTTTCCTTTTAGGAAACTTGGAAACATCTCTTTTATGACATTTTCCAGTGGTTTTGCCTTGTTTTATAGCAATTGACAATATTTATATAATGACATAAGCCACCATAAAGCAGGGCAGCCATGTAAATAGGTGCAAGGAGGAGGCTCCCAGGGCTGCTGGAGACACCACCTGGAGGGACCCAGCTCTGCTGAGCCTCCCCTGCCACCACAAGGCCCCCAGAATTAATCTGGGTATTATGAGAAAAATCCTACCCTGGACATCAAGCAACCCCTCCCCTCCAAGTCTGTGTTTTCTCCCCTTTCCCGAAATGCCCTTGGATTTCCTTATCTCAGAGCTCAAGGAGAGCTGACGGTTTTGCAGCCAAGGGAATTGAAGCCACCAAGTTTTGAAGGATAAAATCTGACCTCGTGTCTAAATGGAGGCCTAAAGCCCCAAAAGGGGGCTTGGATGCTCTCCTGCGGGCAACACCAGCAGCTGCCAGGGAACCCCAGAGCTGGAGACAGCACATCCCCAGGTAGCCAGGATGTCCCCAACCTCTGGGGACCTTCAAATGGTGCCTAAAAGTAATGGGATCCAACCCAAAGCCAGTTCTCCACCTGGAGAGCAGCAAGGAAAGGCCAGGGAATGTGGGGATGTGGGGACTGGGAACTGCCCACAGCACACCTGCACACCCAGGGCTCACTCCCTGTGTCCACCCTTGTCAAGCACAGCCGCCCTCCCCAGCACGGCCTGGACACCCCAACCCCCGCCAGGGACACCCTCCAGCCCCCTCCCTGCTCCCATTGATCTCAGAGGCTGCAGAAGACCCCCCACCCCTTCATCCCATGGCCAGACCCCTCCAGCCACTGGCACAGCCTGGGGACTCAGAAGGAAATGAGTTGGCACAGCCTGGGTCCTGCCACAGGAGGGAAGTCCCCAGCCCTGTCCCACCAGGACCTGTCCCTTCATCCCTGCTGGAGTTCTCTGCTTTCCAGTCAGACCAGGCAAACCCCCTCACTCCATCCCAGTGCCCTTCATGTGCTCCCAGTAACCCTGACCTGCAGGAGCTGCTGCTGGAACTGGTGGAACTGGAACAGCCTCTGCTAGGAGGGCAGAGCAGCCCCATTTCAGGGTCCAGAGGTGCAACTCTTCCCTGCAGCCACCCCTGCTCCAGGACACCTCTGCTAGGTCACCCAGAGGGACAAGATGGCCCTCCAAATACCTGCACGGCCAGGGGACAGCTCTGGGCGACCAACCCTGTTCTGACAAGCAGAGAACCCAGCGCCCACCCATCGCCCTGGGGACAGGAGTGTGGACCCTGAGGACAGTGGGGTGGCCGGGAAGGGGCTGTGGTGCCTTCAGAGAGGCTTCGGAGAGCAGCTGAAATGCCAAAACAATCATCACTGACCGTAGCACCCGACAGAAGTCGTTTGGTCTCGTTTCTGTTCGTTTTGTCGTGTCCGTGCCCCCTCCCCGCCCCCGCCTCATCCCCTCATCTGTGTTCGTTTTGGGGTTGGTTTTTTGTTGATTTTTTTTTTATTATTATTTCTGTTAATATCTTGAACTGTAAATGTTGTTTAGTTATGACCATGGCAGACTGCTTTGGGCGATGTTTCTTTACAATGCATACTAATATATTATGGTTATTATATATGAATATATTTAATGACACGTGAAAAAGTTGTGGATTTTCTTATTGTTTTTCTGAGTTGTTTCTTTTTTTTCCCTTTTTTTCCCCCCCTTTGTTTGTTTGTTCATTAGATTGGCTGTAATTGACCCGAAGGAGCTTGTAATTGTTCAGCACCCCCTCGGTAGGACTAAAGTCAGAAACCAGTTGAATAAACTCTTACAAACTGTAAAAACCTCCAGGCATTTCTGCTTCTTCCCACCCCATTGGTCAGTGAACCTGTGGGACAAGGACCTGGGCGAGGAATTGATGGTGTCCCCTCCAGCCCCTGAGTCTGTCAGTGTCCCCCTGGCAGGGTTGAGGTGGCAGAGCTATTTCTGACTCAGTCCCAGCCCTGTCCCTGCCCAGCAACCCCAGGCAGCGGCCACGTGGCTTTGGGGACAGCGGGGTCACTGTGGGAGGGTGGGATGGGGGGTCCCCAGCAGCCCCTGAGGGCTCAGCTGTGCCCTGCAGTGGGACGGAGCCAAAACCTGTGGGACCCTGCCCAGAGCTGGGGGACATGTATGGAGACAGGGGCAGCCAAAGGTTGGAGTCAGGAAAGCTCCAAACCCACTCTGGACCCATTTCTGTCCCATCCAGAGGCTGCTCAGCAGTGCTGGCCCTTCCTGCCCCTCCGCTGCAGGGCTCAGGGCTCCATCAGCTCCATCCCAGCATCAGCGGGGCCAGGCAAGGGCTGGTGGCACCAACAGCATGGAGAGCTGGAGGTGGGGGGGACTGAGGCAGCAAAACACTTTCAGGGACAAAAAGAAAGGCAAAAGGTGCTGCCAAGTTGCGGGGGGTCAGCCCGGCTGACCTGAGCCTTCAGCATCGCTGGGAATTCACGAATCCAAAAACATCCCAGGGGTCGGAAATGTCAGATCTTTATTGCAGAGACAAATGGGTCACAAGTGCCAACCCTCTGCTCTGAGGGGCAAATGGGCTTCCCAGATTGCCACTCGTCCAAGGGTGACATGGTGGCTCTGGAAAGAGGGGGATAAGGCTTTTCCCACGGAGGGCCGGATTTGGAGTGGATTTCCCAGCCTGGTCCCACCAGGCAGTGTGGGAGGGGAGCCATCCGCACACCGAGCTCACACCAGGAATCAGGGAATGTGAAAATGCCCAGCAGCCTTCCAGGATGATCCCTATTCTCATGTAGGAGGTGGGGACTTTTTGCAGGGTGCTGGGACATCCAAGTGCCTGGAGCATGCACCAGACCTGCCCCAGCACTCGGATTTTTGATGGGACTACAGCTGGAAGCAGCTGAACTCCTGAGCACGTCCTCCAGGAGAGGAACGGAGGAGGTGGCAGGGAAGGAGAAGCCTGGGATGTCTCTGGGCACATTCCAGGAAGATCTTTGCTTGGAGAAGTGACTCCAGGTTGGCTTCTCCAATGCTGCTGCTCAGAGCCAAACCCCAGCGTCTCTCGTATTTTAACTTTCCTTTTTCTTTAGTGGGGCAGGGAGACAGAAAAGCTTCCCTGCACACAGCAGAGCGCTGCCAAATCCACTGCTTTTTAATAAAATTCCTCACCCACACGACACATTAAATGTTACCTAAAGGGCAACACTCAGAACCTCTTTGTTCACCAGCACAACGAGCAAATCATGGTGTTTCCACTCTTCCCAGGTGCTCACAGGAAAAATGTGTTGGAGGGCCCAGCGGGTCAGAAAGTGCCTTTGAAAGCCTCGGTCAGAACTAAGTCCCTGTGGAACACTGATCACAATGAGTTCCACGTCCAGTCTGCATGTCCTGGGAATCCAAACAAAGCTGTAATTCCCTCCATAACTGACAGTTTTAATTAGAAGCCCAGGCCTGTGGTCTCATCTGAACAAACCCCTAGTGCTCTCCCGCTGTCACTGAAGATCCACGGGGCTGCTCCAGAGCTGGGAGTGAAACCCCGCTCTGAGATTGGAGGCTGCTGCTGAGGAACAGCTCCAGGAGCATTCCCAGTGTCGCTCGCTCCCTCCGCAGAGCTGCAGGAATGCACAGATTTGGAACCCCTCTCCAAAGCCTTTCCTTGGTTCCAGCTGGAGCAGCCCTGCTTAAAGCTCCACTTCTAATCTGACATCAACAATGAACTCATCAAACCCCTGCCATGTCCTCTCAAAAACCAGAGCACATCAAACCACCTCTGTCTGCCCCTCCCCTCCTCTGACAGCCATAAGGTGAAGCATCTCTCCAAGAAAACTGACCGGGCACAACCTGGGCTGGATTTGTAAAGGCTTCAAGGATTTTCTCCATGGAAAGACGTGGAAGACTCCAGAGGAGCTCCAGCCTCCAGTCTCTCCTCCAGCTCCAAGTGTTGAGGATGGGCTGGGCATGGCAGAGCCCCATCTGAAGCTGGAGGGGGCATAGCTGGATCTCGGGGCCTTTCTCTCCACCAAGCTCCTCTCCTCCCACTCCATGCCCTCCCCGGGAGCACAAAGACAGGCAAATGCTCTCCGCATCCAGGGGACAGCTCCCACAGCTGCAGGACACAGCACCACCCATGATGTGTGAAGAAGAAAAGCTGTGGATCCCTGGGAGTGTTCAAGGTTAGGCTGGACGGGGCTTGGAGCAGCCTGGGACAGTGGAAGGTGTCTCTGCCCTAAGCAGAAGTGGCACTGGATGAGCTTTAAGGTCTTTCCCATACAAACCATTCTGGGATTTTGTGTATTCAATGTATCATAACATACACAAAGTCTGACAGAAATTGCTTATTTCCTACTCCAAACCAGCCCTTAGGATACGGCAGCATTGGATAAATCATTCACGGACAACACAAGAGAGTAGGAAACAATAAAACCCCAGGCAGAGAAACTGTATATAAATGGATCAGCTTTAATCCGTATTTATTGCTTGCTCTATTAATCCTGAAATCAAACTGGTATGTGTAACAAAATAATTATTCTCTTGGCCAGAAGCAAACATTTAATACTTATTTTCCATTAGTTTTGAAATAGGTAATCCTTCCTCTCAGCTGTAGAAGTGTGTGAGAAGTTGTCAAAGGAAGAGAAGAGCTCAGTAGGGACATTAATTCTGGTGCATCTCCCGAGGGCAGGCTGGCAGAGCCCCTGGAGAGCACACAGGGGCAAAGCTCTGCACCCTCACAGGCTGGGCTGAGTCCTGCTGCTGTGTAATTCCCATCCCTGGAGATCAGATACTCACCAGTACTATCCCTGGAGATCAATAACTTGCCAGGAACTATCCCTGGAGAACAGTAACTCACCAATACCTCCCCCCAAGGGCTGAGCACTGACCCAGTCACCAGCAATTCTGTGCAGCCCACCGGGGTCCTGCAGGGCTGTCGCTTCCCATCCCGTGAGAATCCAGATGCAGTCATTCCCCAGGACTATTCCTTGAAAACCATGGAGCATTTTCTCTCTGAAGGAGGGATCCCGAAGCAGGGGAACGTTGCTGTTCTCCAAAGCACTCCTGGATTTTGGTGTTTGAAGCTCAGCAAAGTGGGCAGGGCAGCAGCACCAGGGCGTTCTCAGATGCAGATGCAGGAGAGATGGGTCCATCCTACAGCTGCAGCTACCTGAGTGCCAGAGGAATGTGGGAAGAGTGGGAAGAGTGCCCCTGGCACGCTGAAATCCTCCAGATCCCACAGAGCTCCTCAGCTGCGCTCCCAGGAGAGCGGGTGTCTGGCAGACGCTGCCTCAGTCTGCTGCTGTGGAGTTTATTCCCAGATGTGGAGTTTGTTCCCAACTATGGAGTTTATTCCCAGCACAGAAGGTCCCTGCACGCAGTGGGGCCCTCGCCGGAGCGCTGGTGCTCCCCATGGAGCAGCTGCTCCGGTGGGATCCGGGTTAAGGCGTCGGCCAGAGCGCGACCACGGCGATGGCGATGAGCAGCAGCACGATCACCACCAGCATCCCTGGGGGAGACAGAACAAGGTTTAGGCTGCTGCCTTCATCATTTAAAAATGGTTTTCTGTGATTAAATTCCTCCTCCTCCTTCTCCCTGATTCCCCCTGCTCACCCCTGACAGGCCCTGCACTCTGGTGACCTGAGCAGAGACCTGGACCCAAACCCCACGTTGGCAGAGCAGTTCCTTCCTTCCTGACCCTTCAAATCAAGATTTTCCAGCAGGGGGGTATCTTCCTACCTGAACATCTGCCATGGAAATAGTAAGGGATGTGTTTAACTCCCAGCCAGGCCAGTTCAGCTTTGCTAGAATCCCTCTGTACCATCCCACTGGGGCAGAGGATTATTCAGGAGGAAATCTGAACTGCACCAGGAAATTGTTTCCAACACGAAGTACTCCTGCTTTCAGACAGAACCCTGTGCAGAGATGGGCTTTCAGGCTTGTACCTGACTTGGGAAAATAGGGATCATCCAGCTCTGGAGAGAACCCCACAGTGCTCTGCCCCACCTCTGCCTGTGGCTCCGCATGCCCCATCCTGCCCCAAACCCACTGGATCCCTGCAGAACTTAATGACAAAAGAGATCTTACAAAATGAGATCCCTTCCCTTCTCCTTAAGTCCCCATTTCTCAGCAGGAACTCTCCCCTTTCTCTCCCAATTTTTAGAGGAAAGGAAGAAATGTTTTAGTGAGAATGGCCTGGATCCACCTCCCAAACCACCCCCAAGAAACAAACTCCTCACCCAGCTCGATCACTGTGCTGGGCAGTGGCATCACACCCATGGGCATCCCCTGGGCTTAAATGATCTTCTAATTAAGAGGCTTTAATTTGTGTTCAGGATCTGCTGCGTGCTGTCTCCCTGCCCGAGCTGAGGGAATACAGAGAGTTCCAGGAGCGGAAAACCTGTCCCTTCCTCCACTCTGCTCACAGAGGACGATTACTCAACCACTTACAGTATTTACAAGTCCAGCTCATGGCAATTAAAAAAGGATGTATTAAAATAAACTCCTCTTTCCAAGCTGGAAAAGGATATTAGACACTGCTTTTTGTAAAAAGTGTCATGTTTTCTGTGCAGAAACTGTTTCTCTGCCAGGGGGCCGCGATTTTTTTTCCAGGGAAATAAGAGTTGCCACCAGCAGTATTTTTTCTCTTATGCTCAGCTGAAACCATTTGTTATCCCATCCACCCCTGCCCTCTGGCAGTGGGAAGCCATTCCCTGTGTCCTGTCCCTCCAGGCCTTGTCCCCTGTCCCTCTCCAGCTCTCCTGGAGCTCCTTTAGGCCCTGGAAGGGGCTCTGAGGTCTCCCTGGAGCCCTCTCTTCTCCAGGTTGAATAGCCACGACTTTCTCACTCTTTTAGTCTCCTATTTTTCACACCTCAATATACATTTTGGAGTTTTCAACAGAGCCAGAAGCAAATAATTTGCCTAAATAGGGAAGAAAGTAAGATCTGATAAAGCTGCCACATTCCGATTCCCTGTTATGTTTTGCACTGGAGGGAGAAGTTTTAGAGGGTGCAAATCCTTCGCACAGTTTCAGCCTAACAGAGTTTATGGACTCCAGCAATTAAGAGACAACAGAGATCAGCTGCTTGGAAAATACTCCACAGGTGTGAATTAGTAATGATACGGCGTGGAGTTAATGGGGTGTAATTATTCTTTGATGAATCCCAAGAAAAACTGCACATAAACCCCAAATGATTCCCCAGCAGGAAGAGGGGAAGGTGGGGGACTAATAAAGGATTGCTAATGGGCAATGCTGAGCGAGGGAACTGCAGGGCAGGGTCAGGGCAGGGGGAGAGGGACAGCAAAATGAAATAAACCTTGCTTTATTCCTGGAGAAAGGCTGGCATTAAAAGCCTGCAGCCAAAGAGCAGAGGTCAGGTGCTGTCCTTGTCCCAGCTGAGGTGGGAGGAGCAGAGCCGGTCCCAGGGACACCAAACCAGAGCACACGGACTGCCCTCAGCACACACATCTCAAAGCACCTCTTGCAGGATAGAGACCAGATGCTCCACACATTGCTCCCCCCTGCACCACAGAACGGCAGATTAGAAGGATATGAAGGTTTAAAACCTGGGTGTTTCATGTGCTTTCCCCACAAGAGCTGTGGATAGGATCTGACAGGAGTTCTGCATTCTGGGGTCCCTGCCTGCTTTGCCTTTTTTTTTGCTCAAATGCACTGAAATACAAATATTCCCCTTGACAAGAAACCCCCGAAGAGAAGTTCAGGAATCAAAGCCATTCTTAAAGTCAACAGGAGTTGGAAGAGAACAAAGAAAAGATTCTGGTGCAAAGGAAAACAGTGCCAGGAATACAAATCCAAGCTGCATCTCCCAGGGAAAGGTGGGAAGCAGGAATCTATGTGCAATTACAGAGCAAGTAATTAAAGCAGGCTGGAGTAAATGCCATGCTCCTGGAGCTCCCTCTGCTAAAGGCTCTTGGGATGGAGCTCCAGCTGCTGACCCAGCTCCGAGGAATGCAGGGAGCACATTCCCAGCTTGCACCCAGTCCAAGGGCATGTTTCATGGTGGGGTGGGGATGTCCCCAGAATTCCTGTGAACACTGGCACTCCCATGGCTCTGCTGGTGGTTGATGTTACTGCTGAGCTCAGCTACTCCTCTGCTCATCCCCCCAGCCCCTGACTCAGGGGGGTTCAATACTCCAGATCTCACCAAACCTTTTCCAAATGAAGTTAAGATCACATTTCCAGGTATAAGATGGAAAGAAAAGGTTAAAATACATGCAATTTAAGTTAATATTGCTCTTTAGTCTGTGTCGCCTGCTCTGTCCAGCCCTGAGAGCTGGGGTTCACACCAAACCTCCTCTTCCCAGGGCACATGGGGCAGCCCAAGTCCCCAGTCTATTCCCTCTCCCCAGGATTTGTCAGCTCTGAGGGTCACTGGTTTGGGGTTCCTCATGGAACCCTTCCCACCGTGCCTGATTTACTCCCATACGACCAACCTTCCAGCGTGGGTTCACACAGAAATGCAAGACATCGAGGTTCAAACCCACCTTGAGGGCATCCAGGAGAGGAATGTCCACCCCATTGGCACCAGTGTCAGTGACCAGGGCAGATGCTGAGGGGGATGTCCCCTCTCCATGGGGTCACAGCCCTGGTTTCTCCTCCAGCCTGGAAGCAGATTGCTGGGGCAGCACCTCCCGACAGCAAGCAGGAACTCTCCTTTGGACAGGTTTGACCAGTGTGATCCCATCTGCCATCTCCAAATCCACCTCAGCTGGAGCCCTGGAGCCTCGGGAAGTGGCTGTCCTTGGGTGAGCTGGGTGGCTCTGTGGGCTCAGGATTGAGGATATCCAGAGAGCAAACACAGCCATGTGGTGCGAGGGTCCCGGGGACTGAAGTAAATGCTGATTTCAGCCCATTAAAACAAATTTCTAAGGCATGTGCATGTGTGTGTGTGGCCAATCCTCTGCCCTAAGGGTGCATCCAAGTCCATTCCCAACAATGTCCAACTTGCATCTGGCAAATCCCACCCCAAAAATGGGATGTGCCCATGGCAATGCCCTGGCTCTGTGCCTGCAAAGAGGAGCTGCAGAGAAAGCAGTGCTGCAACAGGACCTGAGCATCCCCCAGCACCCTGCTGGTGAATGTTTCTGGGAACAGCAGCTGTTCTTGGGGTTTTCCCTAGCTTTCCTGCTGATTTGAGTGCAGTGTCATTCCCAGGTTCAACACTGGTGTCTTTTATAGATAATAAAATAATAATAAATAGTATGCTACAACTTTAAAGAGCCTGTATAGCGTTACATTATCTGGAAAAAGCAGCTTGGTTTGTGCCAAGGAAGTTATATTCCCACAGAACTGTCTATCCAGGAGTTTATGAATAACTCTTCTTTTATAAGGGACACGGAGCAGTAACTTACAACCCCATAATCGTTGTTTTATGGGGCAGCAGAGAGGCAGGGCAAGGATGGGAGCTTCAACCAGGGGCTGCAGAGGCCTGGCTGCTTTCCTCAAGGACTTCTATTTAATATCACAGTTTTAAAGAACCCAAATTTTATCTGCTGTTTCAGTAAGTTAATTTTAAGCCCGTGTTGCCAGATACATGGCAGAAACCCTGCCCAAATCCCTTCAAAGCCCTGCTTTTCGAGGCAGCAGAGAACCAGCTCGGAGGCTGGCTCTGAACCCTCTGCACATACCTAAAGCACTACTTTCACATGGCAAACACCCCAAGAAATCCATCTTGCTGTCCTTTACGTTCCCTAAAAAAGAGCCAAACACTTTCCCCCCCAAAAGCCATAAAAAAAACCCTTTCCCTCCAACGTTTTCCCCGTGCCGAGCGAGTCGGGTATTCAATTTGTGTTGCATTAAGAAGCACTTGAGCAGAAATCCCACGCTATTAAGCTGGCTTGTGTGTAAATACAGCCCCGGTTCCTACACCTGCATCATTGAATCCACCTCTCTGGAGGTTTCTCTTTATTAGTTTTGTGACAGCCAAACGTTTTCTTGGGCGAGAGGGCCGGGGAAACGCTGCCTTACCCCACGCCCCCGCCCGCCCAGAGGAACCTGGCCCTTATTGCTTTTGACCTTCCTTTTCAGCTGCTCTGCCTCGAGAAATTTAACACTACAATTGTACCTCTCAGCCCCGACATCAAAATCATTGGCAGTTCTCAGAGAAATCAAGACCAGGCTCCATGAGCGGTTATTAAAGGCTCCAAATGTTCACGTGTTTCAGAGGAGGGAAAAAAAGACACTTCTCAAAAAAGCTGAGCTCGTTGGAAACAACAACTATTGCATTATTAATTCCTTATTTGGAAGAAAGAAAAGCCCGGGCCAGTCCTATGTAAGATGAAAAAAACTCTTGGTCTGTGAGTTATTCCACATTTGGAACTGTTCATGCAATGCCAGATTAACCTGAAGAAACAATTTATCTGAGGGAAAGGTGCAGGCTTTGTTTATGCACATTAACTCCTCAGTCAACATTATTTCACACACTAGAAATTGCATTTTTGTGGGGCTTGGTCATCTCAGGTTGGAGATAGGAGTCCCTCTGGGGCAGAGATGAGTTTGTTGCTAACACAAGCTTTGATCAGGGCATGGAGACACCTCACTTCACTGACAGAAGGGCCTGTGGGCAAACAAAGTGTAGCTAAAAGCCAGCAGGATGAAAACCATCACTATCAGAAAACAAATGCCAGATTAGCCTCAGAAGCAGAGTAGAGTGAGTTTATATCCAAACCTTCATGACTTCAGCAATCCAATAATCCCAAACTTTGGGTCCCAAACCCCATGTGCAGCCTGGCTGAGGGAAGGGAAGTGAGATAAGTGTTTCTCTTAATCCATCATTGTTATACCTCAAATTGCTTCTTTTTAAATCTATTTTTCAAATTACAGATGTGTGCCAGGTAATGCCTTGAACTGCTTCCAAGCACAACTGCACCGAAATCCCAAATTCCTTCAAAGAGCAGCACAAACCCAACCTCACCAACAGCTCAGGGCTTTGGTCACAGCCTCCAACTGCTGCTCACGTTTCAGCACCTCTGATGCTCAGCTGCTCCATGGGAAGGTCATCTCCTTCCCTCGGAGGGCTCAGATCCAATGGTCTGAGGTGGCACATTTGACTGTGTGTCTATTAAACAATTCCTGAGCCTCCTGCGCTGCCCTGAGAACCAAAGTCAGGAAGGGCACCTCGAAGGCAGGAAAGTTTCCCATGGAAATTAGGAAATATAAATTATTTTACCCTCTGAGCCACCAGAGAGACAGGCAAGACATTTGTTTGGAGCTGGAGACAAGGCAGGAGCACAGCAAGAACTAAATTGTCACAAGTATTAACTTTCAGAGGAGTCTGTGGGAAAGGGAACACTTTGAGCTAAATTTTTATCTCCTTTAAATAGCAGCAGGTAGTTGGGAGAGGACAATGGTGGAGAAACAGTTCATGTACCTCTGAGACAGAATGACTGAACCAGAGAGCTTTAAAGCAATCCACACACAGACCTGAACATCTTCTGCAAAAATACTGGATAACAAAATAATTTCCTGGACTCACCATCGCATGAAGAGCAGGTGTGAGAGGCAACAGCTTCCCCAAGTGACTCCCTATCCCAAAAACCCCCAATCAACCCAAAATTGGTAACCTCAATCCATCTCTGCCTATTCTGAGGGGTGAGCTGGGGCAGAGCTGTGCAGATCACCCAGCTCCCGACAAGCCCCAAACTGGAAACATCCTCATGGTTTTTCCTTTTGTTCTTCAGGAGTGATTTCACAGACTTTCCTTGCTTGGCCCCACACTATCATCAAACTCTTTCCAGCTCCAAAGGTCACTGGCAGATGTAGTTACTGGATTTCTTTGCATGTGGCTTATTTTTCTTCCCCTTTTTTTTAATTAAACAAGCACACACAGTTTCCAGTTGTCCTTCCTCCAAAGTTTCGGGCGTCCTTTCCCTTACATCAGGGACACCAAGGAACAGGAGCAGTCAAGGAATGCTCTGCATTTCTGACCAACAGAGCTACCACTTGGAATGGGACCTCTGAAAGTTTCACAAACCTCAGTGTGCACTGCAGGGTTCCCAGAAGAAAGGAAGCAAAACAGCTCAAAGAAGAGCACAAAGGTTCTAAAAATCCCTTAATTCAGATGAGGGTCACTCAACTCATTCAAGCAAGCCCAACCAAGCCAGAGGTGTCACCTTAACCCTTTTGCTCTGGAGTAAGCTCAGAAAAACCAGCAAGAAGGGTGAGAAAGCACAGGTTTAACCAGGATATCCCCATCTCCACCAGAAGGTACCCCCCCCCATGCCACAAGCAACGAGGAACAGGAGGGTTTGGGACAACTGTGCCATGAACCGTGGTGGGGAGAGCAGCTGGGATCAGGGAGTGGATGACAGCCAGGGGAGAGCAAAATCACCTCAGAAAACCCAATGGTTTCCAATGCAAAACCCAACCAGGTGGGACCTTCAGCAGCACAAGTCACAGGTCACTGAACAGACTTCTCACTGCACTGCAAACGTGAGAGATTTGCCAGCCCTGGATGCAAGGAGCCACCAGCCTGTGGCCAAGTTAAATCCCCGAGATGGGGCAGTGCCCTGGGGGCTGGGGTTCCTCCCAAATCTGTGCCTCCATGGACCTTCTCCAGCTCAGCTTCCCTCTCCAGCCCCAACTCCAGCAGGGGATGCAGGAGCTCAACCCAGCTGGCAAACTCCAGAGGGTTTTCCTGAAAGGAAGGGTCACACCCCAGCTCTGGTACCTGCAGCAAGCTGGGAACAGGCAGAAGCTGTGACAGATGATCTCAGCAGGGAACTGGTGTTCCTGCACTACTTTCTCCAGCAAAAACAAATGGTGAAAGAAAAATAATCAAAGGAAAGGCCAGCTCTGCTGGCCTGGCGCAGAAGGAGACATCTGCCCACGTCCATCTGCCACCAGCCCCACACCCCCACTTTGTTTTTGGTGAGGTCACTTTTCTGCCATTATAGCTCCCTGAACTTCCTCACCGGGACACCAGGGCCAGACAGGGAATAAGGTGGGAACGTGGGGAGAAGGAGCAGGCAACCATCACCTTTGCTTAGATGCATCACTAAATTGTCCCATTAGGCTCTTAAATCACTTGGGAAAGGATTATCTTTTGCCTCTGCCTTTGTTTTTCACTCTGGCAACTGCTGGGATTGCTCCCTCCCTACTTAAATGGATGTATTACAGCACGAAAACACTTCCAAAACGTTTCAAGCATCACATGAAAAAAATAAACAAGAAATAAAAATAATCACAGCTCAATCAAACAAGTGGAGCAACAACAGCAGCAACCTCCCAGTTTTACTGATCCATCTGAACCTGCAAGGACAACTACCCCAGCAAGGCACTGATCAAGGAGAAGAGGCTGCAGCACAAAAATGGTCATATTGTGTTCATATCAGTCATTTAGGATCAGATTAAGTGTTCTTGAAGGCTGATCCATGTGTCTCCCATTTTCCAAAGTGCCCTGCTTGCCCAGGAATTGTAGGAACTTTTGAAAATGGGCTGCTGGCTCCCAAGTCCCTGGGATGCTTGACCGAGTGGTCAGGAGGGCTGAGATTTCCATACAAATTGCAAAGCTCCTAAACGGCTTCTTCAGCACAGGGCCGGGGGTGGAAACGGGAGAATATTTAATGATTAGTTCCTTATGGCTCCCACATTCTTGAAGCATATTTCTTGCAGTCCCTGGAACACTCCTGCATTCTTGATTGCAAAATGGCAATAAGTGATTTCCTTTAAAAACCTTTTCTTTTATTGGAATACTAAAAATACCCCACTAGCCCCACTGCACTGCACTCTCTCTCTTTCCTGGACAGGCCCCATCAACCCTGATGTATTCTATTTTGAAGACAGCAATAAACATTTCAGCATGGGCCGTTCAATTCACTTCATAACAGATCTTGCATTTCCAGTGGAGCCCTTCTAGCACCATAAATCATCTTTACACAGACTTAACTATGAGAAATTCCAGTTCAAAAGAAGCATGGATTTTTTTTTTCTTTTTAGGAATTAAGAATGGGCACAAAACAGTGAAGAATTAAATGTGTGACAACTTCAAACATGAAATCACTGGGCTGACCCTTTAAACGAGGGCTGCTGCAATGGTCAGAGCCACACTGTGCAGTGCTGCTCCAGTCAATCCACTTGACACAAACCTACCTTGGTGAGGTGAAGTTCAGAAAAAATTCCCTGCACATCCACTCCATCTGAACAAACACGGCTTTCAGAGCTCAGAGACTCTGGCTGCTGCTGATTTTAAAAGCCACAGATGAAGATTAATGACACTGCACGTCTGAACTGCTTCCACACACCCAAAACTCCCTTTGTTTTTCCAGTCCATACGGACTGGAAGCCCAAACTTTTCTCCCCTCTGCTCATGATGTCTCTCTCCATCTGCTACCTTGGAGAACAGCTCAGAGATAATTCCAGGTACACAGTAAGGAGGCTCCCGCCTGAGCCAGGATTGATGTCCTGGCTGAGCTGGGGAGCTTCTCCAGGAACAGTGGTTGAGCAACTGCAACCAAGAATGGCAACAGGAGCAGCCAGCCCTGCTCAGCCTCCAGCATCAGAGCCTTTGTGTCTCCAGGAGCCAGCAGGGATGGAATTCCAAGCCCCAGCAGTGCAGGGTGCCCAGCCCAGCAGGGGATGGGGTCCCCAGAAAGGGGAGGTTTGGCTGGACGAGATGCCCGAGTGGCTCCGAGCCATTCCTTGGCATGGTCACTTCTCTCCACATGAAGGGGCTCTGCTGGGAACCTGACTTCAAATCTACTGCTCACACCTTCACTCTGCTCCAGCAATTCTCCTCGAGTCTCTCCACACCCTCAGCCACAGGCTGATCCCCACGTCCTGGATGAAAGATGAGCTGCAGCCTTCACCTGAGCACAGCCCGGCACCGGTGGGATGTGGTTACTCCTCCACAGCCCCAGAGGAAAGTGAACCTGACTTTGCACAGCAGGGACAACCCCAAAGGGAAATGGTGGAGTGGGAAAGTGCTTTTCACCTCAAACGCAACCCTAAGGAAAGGGAAAGAACCATGGCATCTTCCTGGCTGGACCTTTAAACATTCAGGTGAAACTTCCTTGATTTTAACACCAATACCACTTTGGATTAGGAGTGTTTCACCCCCGTTTCTGCAGGGGTGTAACAGCCTGCCAGTAGAATTCTTGACACAGATACAGCTGGTATTTAGTTGAGAATTGTGTTTTCACAACTCAAAGTACAATACTGCTTTTAGAAACTTGCTCAACCTTTGGCAATGCAGCCTAATCAGCAGAGAAAACTGCAGAAACCAGCAACCAAATACTCCTTATTAATGCCATTTACAGCTGCTAACTACAAGAACCTTCTAAAAATGCCAAGGGAAACAGGGTGGGTGAAACAATCCCTTGCAAACAACTGAGCCAATATATACAAGAATTGTGATAAGAAATTAGGTCTGACTTGCATAATCACTTTAGAA
Organism: Platysteira castanea; assembly: GCA_013397175.1. NCBI lineage: Eukaryota > Metazoa > Chordata > Aves > Passeriformes > Platysteira > Platysteira castanea. Next base: position 233,231 of record VYXC01011375.1, read on the forward strand.
GTTTTTAGAAAATGGAGTCTGAAGAGCAGGAGGCTGATAAAATAACAGAGTTCAGTAGCAATGCAAAAATTTCATGCCGATGAAGTAGGGAATTCAATCCTTGCTGAATTCTTGACATCATTTAGATGTTAACAGAAGTTTCTTCTCCAAAAAAAGAAAGCAAGGCTTCTCTTAAAGCCCACACACAGATCTCTGACTCCTATATGCAGAGTACTACATAGAACTATTTTGGTTTTGGATGACTGCATTGTCTCATGTGTCAGGATGACTATTTGATTTTCTTTTATTTTTTAATTTCAGCCTCGAGCAGAGCCAAACCTGCAAATTTATGCATGTGCAGTGCAAGAGGTCCCCTCTTATTCTGTGTTTAAAAAAAAAAAAATAAGAAGGGAAAGGAGGAGGGAAAAACCACAGTATCATTTCATCTCTGTACCTTCCTAAAACCTGAGAAGTTTATAAGCTCTTAACTCCAGTTCCCTGCTTTTGCCTCCCCACATGACAGCTCCAAGCTGCCCCAGCAGCTGCACAGTAAAAAGTCTTCAAAGAAAATAAGGAAATAACTGCTCTGAGAACAAACTGCTGGGGAAGCCCTGGCCTGGGTGAGCACGGCTGAGCTGGTGACACTGCTGTGTCACTGTGTCACTGCCAGGCCACAGCTCTGCAGCCCCACTCCCAGTGTCCAGCAAACCCAGGAGAGCACTGGGAGAACCTGCAGAAGAGTTTGGAAAACCTTCTCTGTTGCCCAGTGAAGTTGTTGATGGCCCATCCCTGGCGGTGTCCCAGACCAGGCTGGACAGGGCTTGGAGCACCCTGGAACAGTGGAAGGTGTCCCTGCCCATGGTGGGGTGGCACTGGATCAGCTTTAAGGTCCTTCCCAACCCAAACCACCCTATGACTCTGTATTTTGTGTCATATTTTCCTTTTGGAGAACATTTCCCTTTTTCAGCTCCTTTAGGGTATTCCTAGATACGTGTGGGGGTTGACAGAGAAAAAAGATAAATATATAAAGTTAAGGAAAAAAGATCCGTGTAAGGATTGGAGCCTGTTATCAAACAACCAGCATAAAAACACTTGGGAGCCAAAGAAGTTGCCTGATTTACTAATTTATTTTTTTCCTGGAGTCTAATCCTATGGTTAAATCTACAGAGCTTTTCCCCCTCACACTTCCAGGGGGAGAAGAAACCCTCCAAGCAAAGAGGCACATAAATCTCCCTGGATCATTTGTCTGAATCCTGCTCCTGCCCAAACACGGGATGCTCCATATGCTTTTGCAATAGCTCTGTTTTGATAGAATAACCAGGACTGTCCCTTATTAATCATGTTGCCACTACAAGTCTCTCTGGAGTGTTTGCTTATTCTAAACTTTTCCAAACTCTTCCAGTTTCCTCTTCATTTATTAAAAGCTCGCTGAAGATGACCACAGTTAAAGCAAACCTCTGCTACTACAGAACAGAAGGGAAAAAAAAATTGGGGAGAGGGGGGAAAAATCACCTTTAACCACGACTTTCTCTCTCTTCCCAGAAGAACCTCCCCCAAACACTGGTTCAGTCTTTGTTTCCTTGATTGTGGAGCTTGAGTCGTGGCTATTTAAGGTAGCATTAACATTCAGGGAACACTTTCCTGGATGTTACTATTTGAGCCGGGATCATTGGAAGAAATTTGGTATTGGCTCAATCCTTCAGTGCCCCGAAATCAATGAGCTTATTCCAGCCTGTAAAGTGTTCTTAGAGCCAGGCTGAAGTGCTTTGCTGGCCGGGGAACAAAGCCCTTGGCACCCCGCAGGACTGAACCCTGCTGAGGTGCAAGGCGTTTCCAAACACTCCCAATTAACTAAAAGAATCCACAATTAAGAAAGTCGCAGTCCCTGGGCTGACAGAAGAAAGGGAATGTTTAGCACAGCACGCAGCCCTCCACAATCGCGGCACGGGAAAGGCAAGCATGGCCAAGAGTAGGTGGGGATAAAGAACACGAGTGTTCCTGGGTGTCCCTTGGGAACTGCTGGAATCCTGGGCTTCCCCAGGTCCCTGCTCCAAGGCTGGGAGCACCGTGGACATGGAACTGGCCTGAGCTGACCTCCAGCCCCTGCCCTGCTCCCGGGAGGCTCCGGGGATGCCACGGATCAGCCCCTACTGCGGGAAAGTTCTGCTCCCTCCCGGCACTGCCAGTCCCTATTTCTGATCCCAGAGCTGAGGAAGGGGAATCTGTCTGCAGTGCACAGACAACGCTGCCTATGAAAGCCTTCCACCGACTCCACGTGGGCTCTGATCGGGAAGATCCCCATTTATCCCCCAGATTTCACATTGTTTTGAGGACTCTGCTGTCTGCAAAACATTAACTCAAACCAAGTGATAACAATTCTGCTAAAATTACACTCTTAAGCCAACTACGTCTTTCTTAGTCACAAAACAAATATGCCTTTCCATGCACTTTTGGAATTGCAACATGGATTTCATTCTGATTTTCTCCCAGCTTATACAGAGTTTACATAAATGATTTTTCATGTTTATCTTTCTTCATAAAAACCACAGATCTCATTGGTGCTATACTAACAAAAGCTGGGCTCATCCAAGCGTGGGGCAGCAGGGAGAGGGCCCTTGGATCTCCAGGCTCCCCCTGGTCCTGCAGACAGGACCCTGCAGCCCAAGCAGCCTCCAATTGTGCTCAGATGGACTCCACTTGGATGCAGGCATTCCCACCGGGAACTGGAGGCAAAGCCCTGTAGAATCTGTGTAGAGGACTGGAGAACTCTCCCAGATGGAGAACTCAGCGTGGGCTTTCCACCTCTGGGCCAAGGCTGCTTCCCAGGAGTCTGAGGACAGTGGCTGGGAATGGGGCTACTCCAAGGGAGGTCTAAGCTCACTTGGGGGGGCTGTGACCTGTCCAGCACAGGGGCAGAAGCAACAGACACCCCTGGATCCCTGGCAGTGCCCAAGGCCAGGTTGGATGGGGCTTGGAGCACCCTGGGACAGTGGAAGGTGTCCCTGCCATGGCAGGGGTGGAATGGGAAGATCTTCAAGGTCCCTTCCAACCCAAACCATTCTGTGATTCTGTGAAATCAAAAATAGGCTGGAAACCAGAAAAATCAAACCAACTCAATATTAAGAAGATGGAGCTGAACCCCAACATCTGCACCCACCTTGGTGGCAGCTGGAGACCAGAAGAGGGGTTTGAGGCAGACTCACAAGACTCCCTGCCCTGCCAGCACAAGAAGCTCCCACCTCTGAGCCACCGAGGGGAAAAGTGACACCACGACTCCTGCCTGGTGTCACCCTGCCAGGGCTGTGCGTGAATGACTCTCAAGTCATGCTAAAATAATTTTTTTTTTAAGGTTTCATCAACTCCTGCCTCGATCACTTCAAAAGCTCCACACTGCACACGCAGCACTACAGCAGGAATAAAGTCATCTGCAAATGGTTAATGAAATGCATATTAGGTGCAAACCACTGGGACTGCAGAGAGATGCCTGGCAGGGTTTGATTTCAAGCAAGCCACAGAACATGACAGTAATTTAAATAAAACCTGTACAGTTTATCCAGTGCTTCAGCCTCTCTTTCTGTTTCTGCTCCCATCCAAGCCAGCACAGGCTGACCACGTATCACAGAGCCCATATCCAAGCAGGAATTTTACTCACAGTGTTTGGCTTTAAGAGTAGGCAAATTAAAAACAGAGATGAAGGGATGCTTATCCTTTTATTTTTAGCACAATCGAGGTTTGGTGGGAAGGAATCAACACTTGTAATGGAGCATCCTTAATTTTAAAATGAAGAGGTGAATGCAATGATCAGCTTTTGCTTGCTAGCAGGTTTTTTTTGTTATTTCAATATTGTTCACTGAGGTTTTCATGGCTTTGAGGGGAAGTTTTTAGCAGGACCAGCTGCCAAGAACATCTCCCAGTTAGCTGCTTTGGTCATCAGTCAGTAGCTGCCATTAGCACAGCAGTTTCTATCTGCAAATCCAATAATTCTAGAGCTACCAAACATTATTTTCCCTCGAGATTAGTTTTGGTGGAGAAAAACATCCTTTGGAAGGCAAACCTTTTTTTTTTTTAGTATTTTAGCTATCAAAACACATGCTGCAGCCTGGAATAGAGCTGCCCATAAAAGCTCTGCCCCTCAGCCAGTGAACATGGGAAACCACCAACTCCAGCTGCTCCAATTAACTCCCAGCATCTTCCTCAAAGCCCAGACAATCCCGGGCTACTTGTCATGCAAACAACCTGGGAGCTTCATTCTCCTGGCAAGGCAAGAGGAGGGGTAAATGACTGAGTTAAGTAGATTACTGGGGAAGGAGTCACACTCAGCAGCCTTATGAGATGATTAGACCCTGGGAAATTCACACCCCAAATCCCCCTGGCCCTGACAGTGCACATTCATTACCAGCTCCAGGGTCCATCGCAATCAGGAATCTTCCCTGGCAGCAATAAATATTCATTTCCCAATGAACTTCCATTTTGCTGTTCCACCCTCCGCCAAAAAGGAAGATTGTGTTAAAATTTCACAGGGGAAGAAGCTGCAGCAGCGTTTAGCAAGCCAGCAGCTCATGCTAAAACAACTCTTTCCAGAAAATCATCAGCATTTTTGGAGCGAGGCTGGGACCAGCAGCGTCACCCAGACCTGGGTGACCGGTGATAAGAGCCTCCACTGGCACCTGGGACTGCACAGGAGAGCAGCAATTACCTGCCCTGAGCACTGAACAAATCCAGCACAGAACAGCAGCTCCTGCAGGCCATAAACGGGGGAAATAACCCCATGTGTGGCAGGAGAGCCAGCAGCTGCTGCAGCGCTGGGGCCGGGCTGTGCTTCTGTGGGAGACAGGCTTTGAGGTCCCAGTTAGGGTCTGGCTGCCCCCATGGGAGATGGGTGATGCCTCTCTCTGCGCTCATCATGACCTAACAGAGCACAGAGACTGAGGGTGGGGGTTAATTGCCTGGAATACTGGGAGAACTGGCAGCAATCCTGACTTTTTGCCAACTCATGACAACCGTGAGGAGCGACAGGTTCTGGGAGAGGCTGTTCACAGAGGCTTCAGACACGGCTTTGTAACACTTCATGTCACAAAAGACTCCAAGTTTAACAGGAGTCTATACAGCATTATTCAGCAACCTTCCATTATCCTATGAATTACAAATCCCCCATTTTCTGGATCTATATAAAGCAAAGGGTGTAACCCCATCACACTGGAGAAGGTGAGTGTGCCGAGAGTTCTCCCTCCTACCTGTGGTATTTTTATCAGAGATGTCTTTAAAAATACCTCTCAAAGAAAGTCTCTTATGCAAGAAGTTAGACAGCTGAGGACTCCTGAAGTGCAGTCTTGTTCCATCAAAGGAAACTCCACCACCAGGGATGGTTTCACCCCAGGTACCTGAAAGGGTAAACTGCACAAACCCAGTGACCAACCTGCTGAGAAGGGCTCATCTTCCTGGAAGCTGCGTAGTGGGACAGCTCTGAAGAAGGAAAGTATCAGGCTAAGTATTCCTGCTGAGAGAGTTGAGGTTGTTCAGCCTGGAGAAGGCTCCAGGGAGACCTTAGAGCTCCTTCTAGTGCGTAAAAGGGCTCCAAGAGAGCTGGAGAGGGACTTCACACAAAGGCATGGAGTGACAGGGTGGGGTAATGGCCTTAAGCTGAAGGAGAGAAGGGTTAGATGGGATACTGGGAAGGAATGCCTGGCTGTGAGGGTGGGGAGACTCTGGCACAGGGTGCCCAGAGCAGCTGTGGCTGCCCCTGGATCCCTGGCAGTGTCCAAGGCCAGGCTGGATGGGGCTTGGAGCAGCCTGGGACAGTGGAGGGTGTCCCTGTCCATAGCACGGGTGGCACTGGATGGGCTTTAAGGTCCCTGTACACCCAAACCCTTCTGTGATTCTCTAAGGACCCAAGAGCAGAAATAACACACTTCCCACCTCCCTGATCCCCATGTCTTTCTTGACTAATGCTGAATGAAGGCTTGAAAAGGAGATGGGGTCCCCCCACTATCTCAGAGTCATGGAGCCAGCTCGGGGTCTCAGGTGAGCCATAGCACACCACAGGCAGGCACTGAGCAGAGCCCAGCCAAACCCAGCCTTACCTCACACTGGGCTCTCTGTGTCCTGTGCCAAATCAAGCAGGAAGCAGACAACTGGAACTTGTCTGCTGTTAAACTTGTTCAGTCATATCCCATAAAAATACCTGAGTGCCCACCTACGGACACCATTCCCTTCTGGGAGCTGCCACCTCAACTTCCAGGCCATTTAACACCTAAATATTCCCCAGTTCCAAGCCCTCTGATGACCTAACCATGTCCTTATTGCCAGAATTAGCAGGACCAAAGATGGCCACCAAAAAGCCACCAGCACCACTTTGATCTTCATTCACACAGCAGCAAAGGAAATCAGTTCTGCTCTTCCTTCCCGGGAAGATGATCTCCAGTGCTCCTCTGGCAGCCAAAATACATCACGGATTTTGCAAGGGGAGCAAGCCTGGGCATCCTGGAATCATGGAATCGCAGAATGGTTTGGGTTGGAAGGGACATTAAAGCCCACCCAGTGCCACCTCTGCCATGGGCAAGGACACCTTTCACTATCCCAGGGTGCTCCAAGCCCTATCCAACCTGGCCTTGGACACTTCCAGGGATCCAGGGGCAGCCACAGCTTCTCTGGGCACCCTGTGCCAGGGCCTCCCCACCCTGGATTTTGGGCAGCTGCCGAGAACCTGACCTCAGCATTCCCTGTCTCCTCAGGACTGGTACAGCACAGAACACAGCGAGCCCCTACATTCACCAGCTCTTTATTTCAAGCAGAATCCAAAGCCCTAAAGCCTGACTCTGCTGCAGGGACTCAGCACAGCAGCTCCTTGAATACACTCTGGGCTGGAGCAAATCCAGTGGCAGAGAGGTCTCAGCGGAGGATCCCGGCACAGGAACAGCTTTTCAACACTGGGCAGGGCAGACTGATCCAAACTCAAGATATTCCTGTCCAAGACAGTTTCTCTTTAACCACCAATGTTCACACACAAATATGCTGTGAATGCTCCAACAAGGGCAGAGGAACACAGGGGAGCACTGAGCTTATCCTGCATTCATGGGCAGAGCTGCATCCAGAACCAGAGCAAACAGCAGCTCCCAGATACCAAAGGTGATGGCAAACAATTAAACCACTTAATGGTGGAAGTGGCTCAGAGGATGTGGCAAAGGAACCAAGGGAATGTTAATAATGCTGTCATTACCACACCAACCAGTAAAGCAGAAGCAGTGACGCCGGGAAAGGTGCAGAAATGAAGGAATTCTAATTGCAGCAAAGGGCTGAGGTGCAGTGAGAAGGCTGAAGAGCCACTTCACCACCACATCCCCCATCCAAACCGCAGGTCTAACAGAAAATGGAGATCAGCTTTAAACCTCTCCCCAGTTCCCAAGGGATCTGAGTGTCTTGTCCAAACACGCCATGCCAAATGGAGCGATTCTAAGTCTGAAAATACAGAATGCACAATTCACACAAAGAAATCCAATCGTCTCATCTCATCTCAGGAAACTGGGAATGTTCCTGTTTATGGCACTGCCCTGCCCCATGTTGTAAAATACCCAGCATGAATCATTTGGCACCGCCACTGTTTCTCTAGAAGGCCGAAACACGGGGCTTCTTTGCCTCACTTTTGAGTCTTTAATTCAATATCAAGGTGGGAAATGAATATTTTTGCATTTTACTTAAATGCCAGAAAACCATTTGCTGCTTTTCTAGCAGGAATGAGTCACTTTGGCTCCAATAAGGTGCTTTTCCAAAGCTTTTTAGCAGCACTGTCACCTTGCTAATGCTCTAGAGCTAAACACCAAACACTGTCTGCTGGGATCCCCCAGACTTTACAAACACTGCAGTAGAACCAACCCATCCAGCCCTGCAGGAGCTGGAAACCTCAGAGCTAAATAAAATCTCCAAGCCTAGGGAGAAGCATTAAAGCCAGGAATATCTTCACTTCTGGAGAGGTTATACTTTCCAAACTTCCTTGAATGTGGTAGATCTGGGACAGTTTTGCAAATATGCCTTGATGTTCAAAATCTACCCATCATGACACACTTTATGCTGTGTAAACCACTTCTCTTCTCTCACAGACACCCAGAAACAAGCAGCCAAGGGGCAAACACCAGTAAAACTGCAAATTTCCTCTGCCCCTGCCCATGCTGGAGTACAGGGAAGGGTAGGAGAAAGCAGCTCCTACCCACATGTAGGGACCCACTTCAGAGGACAAATACAATATCTGAATTACAGCCACGATGCTGGAGCTCCTCAGCTGAGGCATTAAAACAGGGTTACAGAAATTAGGGGTAGGTGAATGGTATCCCCATCCTGCTCTGCTCATCCTCCACCCCAAATCGCAGCTGGCCATTCTGGGAGCCCTCCCCAGCTCCCTCCACCATGCCTGGCCTGCCGGGTGCTCTCCCATGTGTGGAAGAAGTTCCTTATCCTCAGCATCCATCCAAATTCCTGTCTGGGCTCAGATCCCCAGGCAGCCCCTAGAGCTCCCTGTCCCATCCCAAACCGGTACCAAGGCTTCTCCTTGGGTTCATCTGCAGTTTTGCAAAGAGGTAGATGATGAAGACCAAGTGTTTCAGTGTGGATCCAGGAATGTGAGGCTTTTCCAGGTGCCAAAAGCCACCTCCAGCTGCTGTCCAAGTAGTTCTTGGCCAGCAGGCCAGGACCAAAGGCCACACCACGTCTTTGGGAGGTGACGGCTGAAGAGTCTCCAGCCCCAGGTCACCACGAGGCCTGGAGACACCCTTCCCACTGGAGTGGGAGAAACATTTTCACTAGATGCGAAATATAGAATCATGGAATAATAGTATGTTTTGGGTCAGAAGGGATCTTAAAGGTCCTCTCATTCCCCCTCCCTGCCATGGGCAGGGACACCTTCCACCAGACCAGGGTGCTCAGAGCTCCATCCAGCCTGGTTCTGAACACCTCCAGGGATGGAGAACCCCAAAGTCCTCCCCACATAAATGCTCACCCAGGCACCAGCTACGTACAAACCAGCGTTTGCCCTTTACTGGGGCAACCTCTGCCCCTCCATTAGGACAGATGAAGGATCCTGCATGGACAAAACCCTTCCTACCCCCAGGAATTACTTCTGTTTCCCCACACAGGCAGTGGGGTTGGGGCAGGGGTTCCAACAGGGGCTGGCCGTGGTTAAGGCAGCTCAGCAGCACACCAGCGATGACCTCTGGCAGTGCCAGCTCCCAGTCACTGCTCTGCAGTTTGGCACCACGCCACAGGAGCCATGTCCATGTGCACGTCCCCTCCAGCCCAGCCCCTCTGCATGGGGGGCCCGAGCTTCACACGTTAACAGCCCCCTCAGGACAAAGCCTGGGAGTTTCTTAATTAAGTCCAAGTGAAAGGCAGCCCACAAGCATCCCACTTACATCCTGGGAGTAGCTCTGTCTGGACTTCAAACGCCCAGAGCACTGCCCAGCAGCCCGGCCTCAATAGCTGCTCCGGGATTTTCCTCCTATGAATGGGAATGCCCGGCCTCCTCCCGGCCTCTTCAGCCTCCTCTCATTTCCCTCCCGTTTTAGACGTGTCTCTGGGATAGAGAGGAGGGAACAAAAGGGCTGCTTCTGTGTCAGGAGCCCTCAGAGGGGCTGTGTTTCAGTCCACCCTTCTCCAAAGCAGGGCAGTGTCTGGAGAGCTCTTTAGGAGTTTTCGTCTCATTAACATTTCCATGAGGGATCAAAGAATATATTAAAAAATATCTAAGTACAATTCCTGCTACAGAACGGGAATATATAAAAAAACCTGCTCAGATGACTTTCCCTGATCCCTGGCATTATTGTTGGATAATTGCCTCCTCATGAACCCAGCTTTTATTCCCACCAAACCCCGCGAAAGTCTCGGCACATCCATCCTACCAAGCCCCTGCTCCCCTGCACCTTTTCCATCGTCAGGGCCGAGCTGCCCCATGTTCCTCCCAAACAGGTCCCAGTTATTCCCTGGCAGTAAGTCACCGCGAGCAGGAATTGCTTTAATGTCGCCCCTCGGAGCAGCTGCCGGGGGTGGGCTGGGAGCTGGGATGAATACTAAGGAAGCACTGAGGCATCGCAGGGGGATGGGGCAGGATTTTCTCCTGGTAGGAAGCAAATGAGGGAGCTCTGCGTGTCCCAGATGAGCCTTTTCCTTCCTCCTCCTCCTTGGGTGCCTCCTCGCACGAGCCTGGCCCGTGTGGGAGCTGTCACACCTGGAGCCGTGTCCCAGCCCTGCCGAAGGACCCACACCCGGCCCCATCCACGATTCCTTCCCGGCTCATTAGGGATGCCCAGCAACACCCCGCGGACAAAGCCACGGCAAACAAAGTGTGGGGTGAAGGGGGGAGAAGGGGATTTTTTCCCCTTTTTTTCAAAAGAAAGGAGTGCGAAGGAATTCCTCATTCACTGATCTGTAGAATACATTAATATCCCAAGTGTTGGCACAGCCTCCCATGCTTGGGGGACCAACAATGCGAGCAATGACTCCGAGTCTGGGATCTTCAAATAAACCACCCCTGCTGTCATGGCCACCAGGAAAGAGAATAACAGCAATATTAGCTGACCTTCATTTTGTTGTTTCCCCAGACCTGACTGCTAGACCTCTGTTTGCCTGTTACTAGGATTTCTTGGCTGAAAAATGTGAGCATTTCCTAGACGATAAAGAGGCAGTTTATTAGGTAAATAAACCAGGCCCTAAGCAGCCTCTGCTGCTTGATAATGAGGAGGGAAGGAAAGGCCCAGACCTTCCTGCACCACCTAAAATAACCCCAATCAAGGCTCTCTAACTACCACCACACACATATTTTTCAACAGACAGTTAATGAACAAGAGAAGGTCATTCCAGCCAAGCCAACTTGTGCTCAAAACCATTTACTGAGAAAACTATAGGCCATAAAAATCTCAGCAGGCACTTTCTGTATCCTATAAAACTGTCCCTCTGTGGAAGCAGAAAGAAGTTTAAAATAAGTGTATTCTTTCAGGCTTCTGACAAAAGACAGCATAAAGGGGAAGATGTTTACAGAGGAGGGGTGGGAAGGAGAGACTGGGGACACCCCACACCATTCCCTGCTCACCTCAGCCCCAGGAGCCACAGTGATAAACATAATTAATTATCAGGCCCACAGTGACCCAAGGGTGAGGTGCAAGCCTGCAGCACCTCCCTCAAAAGGCTATTGCAAATTAGAGGCAAGTTTTCCAAGTTTTCCCAATGCATCTCACAGATAAATGTAATAACCAGACGGATTCAGAAAGGATGGCTTGGAAAATGAAGTTTCCACTGAAAGAGAGCTAGTGGTACTGTTCTCCTTGCCAACAGAGCAATGTTCTGGTGCAGGTTTTTTAAATATTTAGGAGATAAGTATTACACAGGAGCTACTGTGTGCTACAATCCCTCTGGGGACAACCACAATGCAGCCAGTGCCCCACGAGTCACAGCCTCACATCTGCAGAGCCCAGAACTTGCTAGAACGTCACACTAAAGTCACAAGGCAATCATCCCGCAGCAGAAACAACCCCCTTCCCTCCCCACCCCACATTTCTGAAGCAGACAGGCTGCATATTCCAGGAGCCAACCCCACTGTGCTGCTGCAGACCTGTGGCAGGAGAGCACTGAATGCCACAAGATGAGTGCTGCACAAACATCCCAATTTTCACCTTAAGTCAACAGATTTTCTGAAGCAACACCAGAAATGCCCCCCTGCCCCCAGACCTGCCAAACCCACCACAAGGGCAGGGCTTTCTTACTGCTCTTCCCATGTGCCCGAGGACGCTTTTCCTCCAGTCCACTGGCACGATGGCAGGAATCCTACTGCATTTTTACAAAGCAAGAAATATTGGAGATCACAGCCCCTGTTGATTTATATCCCTGGATTCTGGTGGGATCCGCATCCTCCATGCATCTCACAAAGCCCTGAAGAGACAACATAACCACTTGTCCCTAGCAGACTAATTTCTCCACTGACCACATCCTCCGTGCATTGTTGTGTCCCTGCAGTGCCCGGGGCTTGGGAAGTAGAATTCCAGATGCTGGACCCTCTCTCTGCCCAGGCACTGTGTGCTCAGCACAGCTCTGGCTTGGGGTGGATTCAGGGTAACACGACCAAGAGAGGCTGCAGAAGGCTTGACATTTGGGAGCCAAAGATTAAGGCGGAATTTCAGTCTGCAGGAATTACTGCAAACATTTAACCCAGATGATTTCCCCCCTAATTTAGATTTTAACGTGACATGAAATCCCCTGAGCTTGAACACCGTTGTATTTCAGCTCCAGATCAGGGAGAGCAATTATTTTGTCATTGAGCATATTAGGAAAGAAAAGGCAGAAGGAGGCAAGTTTGAGCCTCTTTGGTAATGTACAAATTAACACATTTCATCACCGTTTTCAGAAATATAAATTAATGATTTAATTCTGCAACATGTATCCTTGGAAACCAAGCTGTAAGGAGTCGCCCTTGGATATTTCACACACAATTCCATTTTTTTCAATATTGAAATACAAATAATTGCTTGGCCTTTTGCAGTGATGGACAGCTTGGGTGAGCAGGGTGCCCAGGGGCTTGTTTTATCACCAGATTTGTAGGATCTCACTACATGGGTTGACAACAGCTACTCTAAATCTCCTGATAGGTATGAACAGGCACTGGTGAAGTTCAGTCTGTTTGAACAGCTGCATATGCAAATGTAATTAAGAAGATGTCTAATGCCTTTTGTTCCCCCTCTCCCCTCACCCTGTCTCCTGATGGGGAGGGATGGCATATCACAGCTCCAGGCTTCAACCTCTGCTTGATTTACATCTCACAGCCCAGTCCCAGAAATGCCAGTCTCAGAGTGTCCTTAAAATCAGGGCTGTCTGACCAACCTGCGCAGGATGGAGGCTCCAGAGCAAACCAAGACTAATTAGAACATTTAAAAAAAATGGTAAAAGGCGTAAAAAACACTGGGAGTGCACCGAGGTGAAATCAGATCACACAGAGCTAACCAGGTTAGCAGGTCAGATAATGGGTTTTCTACACAAAGGAAGTGAGATAGATCCTACCCACAAAGACTTCAGCGAAGTGATACAGCACCACTTGGGAAATCCTGAAATGAAAAACTGGGGATTAGCAGAACTGGAAGGGCAGGAAACCAGTGAAAGGGGAAGCAGCGTTGAAAGAAGGATCAGAATGCATGGAGGTCACCGGCAGAGCTCCTCCAGGAATGGTCAGCAGGCTGATCTTATTAAGTATTTTTATTAATGACCTTGGAAGTGTGCTAATGAAATCTGCTGCTGACACAAAGTTGGAAAGCAGCACCAGCACACAGGAAAGCTGGGACTGAATGGGGGGGAAAAATGGGGAACTGTGAAGATAAATGGAGGAAGGTTGAAATTCCATGGAATGGGAGAGGAAGCCACGCACTGGGGATAAACAATAGTTTTTGCTGTGAGTTGGAAAGAAAATGAACTTGAGTAGAAAACGTTCAAGAGTGAGAAAGGCCCAAGCAAACAGCTCAAAACCAAAATTCCTGGGGCACCAACATGCTGGAATTGTAGTATTTCCAACAGCCAGAGAAGTGCTGAAGCTGCTGGACAAGCCAGGTTAAGCTACAGAAACCCAGAATCATGAGAAGGCTCCAGGGATGCTGCACTTGGTTCCTGTGGCTAAAAATCCAAAAGGTTTAAGTAGCAAGAAGTGTAAAAAAAAGACTTGGCAGAAAACAAATTAATTTAGGAGATTAAGATGTAAAGACACTTGTTCAGCCCTGCAAAACAAAAGCTGGGAGGGCACACTCAGTGATCTCTTGGACACACATATTTGAGGGAAGAAAATAAAAAAGGGGAAAGAACTATTCCAGACAGCAGAACAAGGGCTGCACAGGGGCATCATGAAGTACCCCTGACAGGTCCAGGCTGGAAATAGGTTTATGACCATTCCAGCCTTCCAATAGGAGTAATGGGGGGGGAAAAACAAGCTTGTTCTCAGAAATTTATCTTGAAGGGATCCTCTGACCCAGAAGGCTCTTTCTGTCCTTTCCTGCTCAACACACACAGAGCTGACAGCACCAGGACATGCTGTGCTTCCCACCTGGAAGGGGAGTCATAAAGCAAGTCCAAGCCACATTTTTTTACAAAAAAAACCTGTTTATGATGGCTTAGGTCCATTCTCTTTTATCAGCTGATCAGTGAAGACAGAGAATCACAGAATATTCTGAGCTGGAAGGGACCCAAAGGATCACTGAGTCCATCTCTTCAGTGAATGGCCTATACAGGGATCAAATCCACAACCTTGGTGTTATTAGTTAATTAGCAGACGCCAGAAATCAGCCCAATTTAACCAACGGATTCGTCATTCTGCTGAAGTTTCTTTTCAACTCTTCCTGCAGGGATAACAACTCAGAACAAACTTTTCAACCTGTAATTGCTTAAAGCGGAAGAAGCTTGAAGTGGTCCTCAAGGGTCGGAGCACGGAAGTCCCTCTTGTACACCTCCTCCTCCTCATCCCTAAAGAAGGCTCCGCGGTGTCAGTGCTACTGCAGGAACTTGTATTTGCCCTTTCCTGCCCTGTTGGTGGTGACTTTGCTGCTGGCCTGGACCTCAGCCCAGCATTCCTGCTCTGTCAGGTTCCACACACGCTCAATCTCTGCCTATTCCTTCTCCATGGCTTCTCCTTCTCTGCGGTCTCATTTGACAATGCTTCAGCTCCCGAACCTTCCAGGCCTCGTACTCCTCCTCAGCACTCTCATCATCACACCGAGTGCACCCAGTGCTGTCAGCAGCTGCTTGTTCTCCTCCAGTTCCTTCTTTGCTTCATCTTCTACAATCTTACGTGCGTACTTGCGCCTCTCCTCTGCCATCCTCTTTGCCTCCTGCTCCAGCTCCTTCTGCTTCAGGGCTTCTGCTTCTCTCTCCTGAATCGTGATCTGGCCCTTCCTGTGGATAAAGACTGGTTTGAGATGTGGCTACACTTCATCTCTGCTGTCCGTCTACTCCTCACATTCAGACTTTGACTCAGACTCTTCTCCAGACCAACCCTCGTCTTCCATCTCCATCACTTCCATCTCCTCAGTTTTCCTCTCCTGTGCTTGCTGACACATCCTCCTGTGCCGGCACTCAATCTCCTCATCGATCTCTTCCACTTCCCTGGTGTCCTCCTACTCCAGGGACCAAGCTTCTCCCCTCTCCACTTCTGAATCACATTCTCCAACCACTTCAGGTTCCACGATGTTGTGATGTCTCGCCAGCCGCTCCTCCACGCCCTCGGCGATGTGGTTCGGGAGGTGCCGGAGCCAGAGGTCACTGGCCAGGTCCTGTTCCTGTTCCTCGGGATTGACCTCCTGCTGCTTCGCCTTATTGATCAACTGGAACTCCTCGTCCTCCTCCTCCGAGGGCCCTGTGGGCATGTAGTTGGGCCGCTTGCCCGACACGTACCGCTTCACCTCCACCTTGTGCACAGGCAGCTCGCCCTCCTCGCTGTGGACGGGCACAGCGCCCGCCGAGGACTGGATCAGCCGCTGCTTCATGAGGGCACTGGGGACCGGCATGGTGGCCATGGGCAGCGAACAGAAACAGAATTCAGCAGACTTGCAGGGCAGAAACCTGCAGCAGGCCGGGATCTCGGAGTCCAGCACACCAGGGTGGCCGTGGGCAGAGGGTCTGGCGGTCCCGGTGTTTCAGCACCACACGCGCTGGTTCTGAGCTCCGAGTGGCCAGGCAGCAGGGAGACAGGCACACAGCTCCTTTCTCCCCGAGCCTGGGCTCCCCAAAAACACAGCCAAACCTCCAGGGTAGCCCCCTCACCTTTATTCTCCTGGTATCACCCGCCCCCAGCCAGGGCCATTTCAGTGGAATGCTGTGACACTCAAGCCACGTCTTTTGTTTCCTGACTGCCCCATTTGTCTCTCAGGCAAAGCCCTCCCCTCTACTCTTCCAGGTAGCAGATGGGACAAAAATTCACTGAAAAAAACAAACCCAGAACAAAAGTGAAGGAAGGAAAAATTATAATTCAAAAAAAAAGAAAAAAAAAGAAAAAAAGAAACTCAGGAAGATACACAAGTTGCCAGGCCAAGAAATCTCATCCCATCAAAGGCTGGACAGGTGACTCAGAGCCGGTGCAGTTGTCAGGGCAGCACTGGGGAGGAATATCAGTGTAACTTCTCCAAGAGTCAGATTGCAGGAAAGGCTGATTTCATGGCAACTGAGCCAGCTCCTCCTCGCCACTGAGAAAAAAACAAATGGATAGGGACTTGCTCATCTAAACACACAGGATACGTCAGAGGAACAAACCTGAGCAACTGCCATCATAATTTATAAAACAAATTAAATCCATGGCAAAAATAAGCAAAACTTACAACAGAGAGATCACAGAACCTGTCAGAAAAAGGCCCCAGCCTGCATGAATCATTATTTTCTAGAGGAAACCTTATATAATCCAAGCCACCCTGTTTTAAAACAAACCAAACCTTCCAAAAACTCCAATTAATGGGTCTAGCAAAGCTCTGTTTTTAATTCAGGTGTTTTGGTGATTTGGTAAGATTAAAAAACAAACCCACCTGGTACAGATTAAATTGATGCAGTTTACACCCTGCTTTTGGCATCCCCAACCCCTCCCTGGGAGGAAGGCAAAGGGGAGCTGAGAGCATCTACCTGGGGCTGAAGGAGGTGATTAGATTGCATTGCCATCTTGTGGAACAGGAGAAAACCAGGGACAGGAAAAAACTGCTCAGACACCTCTGTGCAGTGGGGTGTCATTCCCCAGGACACAGGTCCTGCCCCAGAAGGGGATTTGTTCCTCATTCTTCTCATTTATCTGAAAGGGCAGAGGGATGCACACAAGGAGAACGTGGTCTGCTGCCCTCAGGCTGCTTCCAAGGGGATGGATCTATCATCTATCAGAAATAAAAGCTTACTCTTTTTTTTTTTTTTTGCTTGTTTTTACTGTGACAAAGTCATGATTTTCCGTGTTGCTTCCCCAGGAAACAAAAGCAGCTTTTCTCCTTGGCCACAGGAGAACCACCAGAGAGTGACTGGGGTAGGACCAGGGGTAGGACCAGGAACCAGCAACGCCCAGGTCCCCTCCCCAGTTCATGGTCTGGTTCAGAAGGGCCTGAAGAACATTTCTGACTCCACACATGGCACAGATTGGATGCAACAGCTCTGCACAGGTCACATCTGCCAACAGGGCTCCCAGCTGTGGCCTGTGTTACTAAAATCCCCTTGGCTCCTCCATACAAACACTTGAGGATGTTCTTATCACAGCCAAAGCCTGGCTTAACCATCCTCCCTGCAGGGAGCTGCCTACTTGTGTCTTTAGGGAAAACAACCAAACAAAAAATCCCACTACAGAACTCAAGGATGGGGAGAAAGTTACCCAAAAGCACCAAGCCCCTGTTGCCAGCCAGACTGAGAGCAAGGGGAGGAGTTCACTGCTCTGATTCTTGTCTTAAGGAAGGCCTGGACGTGGCACTCAGTGCTCTGAGCTGGTGACAAGGTGGGGATTGGGCACAGGCTGGACTCAATGGTCTGGGAGGGCTTTTCCAGCCTTAGCAAGCCTGTGGTTCTGTGAACCCTGGAACTCCAACCTAGCCAGGTGGACACTGTGATGGATGTGACCTTAAACTGGTGTGACCCACGATTTGGGTTGTACCTTATGGGACTCAGTGGGGCAGGATCCACCTGACCCGGTGTGGAGAAGCCCTACAGGAAGCAGTGCAAGTGCAGCACTGACCTGAGCTGGCTCTGGTGCCCAAAAACCATAAAACACCAGCTCACTCGTCCTGAGTGACCACCAGCATCCAGAGCCGTGGACTAAATGAACTCAAAGAACATCTTCTGGACTTTATGAGCTTTTCACAGACATTTCCCAGGGGTGGCTCATAGACTGAAGGAACGGTTCCTGTGGGGACAGGGAGAGGGTGGCTCTGAGGGGCTGGGGTTAAACCACAACATCCCCCAGCATCCTCGACATTAATTATGCTTTAATTTATTTGCAATTTTTTAAATGCAGTTCTTAAGAGGGCAGTCTGAGGGTTAAAGTTTCTAATAAAAAAGTTACTGAGAAATGGTTAGTGAGTGTTACTCTGCAGAAAGCCCTAAAGGTGCCCAAACTGGAAGGGAGAGGACAAACCAATCCAAGAGCACCAGTGGTTAGGCTGAAAAGTCAGGATTGTGCACGCAGCCACTCCTGGAGCAAAGCTGGTGCAGGCAGCCTAGCCCTTGAGTGATGATTTGTGTGAACACTCTGGTGAAAGCTCAATGTAAATTTCTGAAATCTAAGAAACTTATATGTCCCACCACCCCTCCTAATGCCCAGCACTCACTGGGAAGGACTAAAACAATGCCAGGCAGTGTGCAAACATTTGCCTGCGGATGACTGATGATTTTCAACAATAATTTCATAAATGTAGCAGGCTGGAGTCTATCCCGTGGTTATTCTTCCACTGCAGTCCCTGGGAGTTTCCAGTGACACCAGCGTGGGGCTGCCCGAGGCCACCAAGGGAGACAGGACAGCGTTCCCTGGGCATGGCAAGGGCTGGCACTGTCAACAGCTCTCGGGCCAGCGAGAAAAATGGCACTGAAAATAAGCTGTGAATGAAACAATTCACCCAGGACAACCTGGGGGTTTGTGCCAGGCCTGAGCACGGGGAGGGGAGCAGAGGCTGCTCCTGTGCCCGGCAGGTAACGCTGAAGGCACAGCCCAAACCACAGCGGGCACTGGTGTTATGGACAATTTTGGCTTTCTTGGGCCAGTAATGTAATGTAAAGTTATTAAGTTGTTAAAAGCATTTGAATGTACGGGAAGCGGGGCTGGGGTTTCTTATTTTCAGATAAGAAACAGCTGAGGCTTCCCAAGGCAACGCCCAGGACAATCAGCCCACAATTGTGGGCCATCAAGAAGCTGAACGGGAGTAAATGACTGGCTTCCAAGAGCAAGGACCTGGACTCGGGGGGGGGGTTGGGCAATATCCCTCTGGGGGGATAAAGGGACTGCTTTTCTGGGGAAAAACACCGTTTCGGAGGTGGCCAGGGAGCAGGGAGGGAGGTTTTGGTGCTGCGTGGATGGATTTTGCCTGGATTTGCCATGTTAGACCCTGGACTGCCCAGGAGTCTCTGGTTTTCGGCTGCAATTAGGAATAAACGAGTTAACCTTTTCATAGAGGTTTCTGACTCCGTTTATAACACTGGGAACAGCCCCCACAGCTGGAAACGAGGTTTGCATGAGAGGGAGATGTTGAAATATTGATTAAAGTTGGGTTTCATCAGCAATACTTTGATTTTATGATTATACTGGCTGCTAACAAAGACACACCCATTAATGCATTACATTCCTGGTTGTAAAACAGGGATTATTCCATTATTCCAGCCAGTGTGCTCCGCTTGTATCCACAGCCTGTGGCCCCAGCACAGGCACTCATCAGGAAAATAAAAAGACATCATGATTTCAAAGAGGAGGGAAAAACACATTAACAGCCACATGCTGGAACAGAGTGGAGACTGGGTCTGAGTAAGGAAGGGCTGGGCAAGGGGGAAGGCTGAGCACTTCACCCTGCTTTAAATCCAAAGTGAGACACCAAATCCAAAGAGTTTCCGCAGATTTTATCAATTTAAATGATTTTAAAAAGCACTCTGACACAGTCTTCTAACGGGTGCCAGTTTTCTTGCTGCTTGGCCTCATTCCAGGGATAATCATTCGTACAGGGAGGGTATTTCTCATCCCAATACACCAGCTCATTCCAGTGTCAGGGATAAGGGTGGAAAACGGATGGGAGGAATGCCATTAAAGCCTATGTCCTCGGCATTGTTGTTCTAAAGCTCCCGCCTGGGCAGGAGGAAGCAGCCATCTGAGGCAATATGGTGTTTACTTATGCCCAAATTGTTATGCAAACACAGGAAGACCTACGGGAGCAGAGGGAACAGGCACTGGAGGCAACACTTCTCACCAAAGCAAAATGTTTTTCAATGTGCAAAGGGTGAGAGAGGTCACCCCCAAGGAATCCAGCCCAGGATCCTCCCAGCCTTCACTTCTCCCATCCTCCTCCTCCTCTAAAATTCCCCAGGCAGCCAGGATGGGCTTCCCGAGTTAAAGAGACAGGCTCATCATGCAGCAACATGTTTGGGGCTGCACTTGCATGAGGAACCCAAAAATGAGGAGAAATCCCTCCTGGAAGCCACGGGACTGACTCCCTGCCTGCCCCCCACATCACACTGAGCTGCTCTGGACTCGTGTGGAAAACAAAGCCACAGGAATTAAGAGGAGACTCCAAAGGCACACAGGGGTACTCAGCATCATTCAAGTGCACTTGGTTTTAAATTAAATCCATCTTGCATCAACATTCAAGATCTAAAATAAAAGAGTCAGTCATGAATTCTGCAGTCACGCCTTTAATTCCATCTGCAGTTGGTAGGAGTGAGCTCGGAGACAAATGACTCTGGCAAGTCAACTTTAACCTCCAGAAGAAGCCATAGGTTTTCATCAACCTACATCAACCAAGCTTTCACGAAGTTATCACTGATGGAGAACCAAATAAATCCCTGGAATTGTCAGTGCTGGAAAGATGCCTCATTGCCAGTCTAAGCTCGGGAGCTTCTGCAGCCAGAGCCTCACTCCACAGGACGAAATCTCCCACCAGCCACAAACACGTACGTGACCACATCAGCCCTTGGCTTTCTCTTTACTCAACTACACAAACCAAATTTCAACAACTTCTGACTGTAAGTCAAATTTCTGTGGAGCATTTTGAGTCTTCTAGCACGATAAAAAGCACGGACACCAGAACCAGACATGCTGCTTCCAGAAACGAACTGCCACCACCTCCCCATGGACCTCATCCCTCAGTCAGTCATCCTCACTATATAAAGACAATTTCTGCCATCACCCACAGCATCCTCTCCTGGTCACTGCTACCAGCCCTTAGCTCTCCATCCAAACCTGCCTGCGATTACCACTTCTCCTTGGCTCTATGGAGAGGCAGGCCAGTTTAGCTTTAGCAGCTTGCACATCACTTCAGGAGTCACCAGGAAGGGTTTCATGCCTGGCAGGCTCAGAATGCTGCTGGGTTAAGAGCTCATTCCTGCAGGACATTCCCAGGAACACCCCTGCAGCCTCGCTCCCTGCTGTGCCAGCTTTGTGAGAGCTGGTAGCAAGTTTGTGTAACGCTAATTAACATGCACCGCTCTAATTTCAAACCATTTCATACAGTCAGGATATTGTGCAATGCCGGAGTCAAATGGCTCAAGGAAATTAACTGCACCAGCACTTCAGCACAGCAAGTCAAACCTGCTGGAGACGTTTGGAGTGCTGGGGCTTATGCCTTTGAAAGAAGCTGTCCTCAGGGGGGAGCGCAATGCACAGCAATTAGCAGCAGTTAATAACTGCACATCATCAGTTAAGAACTGCCCTGGTATGGAATGATTTGTGCCAAAGCCATTTCCTACCGCAGGACGTTGATTTCTTGTCCACCATCTTCACGTGACGTGTCTGGTTGCGCAGCCGGTCGTCCGTGTTCTCCACCAGGTTCGTGAGGTCGTCAATGATCTCTGGGGAAAGAGGAACAGGAGCATTAAATCTGAGCCCACAGCATCCCTGCTCAACCACCCTCCTGCTGGAGGCTCTGAAATGGAAAACAGCTGCATCCTCCTGTCCTCCAGTGGGACAGACCAGTGCTCACACGGCACTGAAAGGTCCAAATCCTGGGAAATACCACACCAGAGACTTCAGATTCAGTGCTGCTCCACTGCAAGAGTGGAGGAGAAAATACAGGCTAAAGTGGAGGAAAAAATACAGCCTGAAACAGTAGCATCAGTCTGGGAGTACAGGATGGCAGCCACAAAGCTGAGGTGAATTCCCTCACTGAGCCAGCATGAGGGAATTAGTGCCTATGCTATAGGAATTCTGGAATTTCAGTCCCTGGAACAGCACCTCAACACTTGGCCACGACATCATCACTAAACCACATCCAGAAGCACCATCTCCATAGAGGCTTCTGAGAGCACTCAGTGCAATCCTGACAATGCGACCACTGAGGTCACAAAGTCCTGCCTTGATTCCCTCCTGGAGCTGTGGGTCTGGCAGCTCTCCTTGCAGCCCAGAAGTCCTCTGGGAAAAGGAAAGTGGGCAAAGTTTCCCCTACATCGAGTTTTAGGAGAGGAGAAAGGAAAACTTCAAGCCAAGCCACCCTGAACCTCCTGTAACTGATGGCTTTAATTTTGTCCTGGAAATCAGAGCTCGTACAAGGCTTACACTGAGAGTGGTTGATGGGATGGCTGAAAATTAAAAGCCACATTCAGGCACTAAATTTCCCTCTCACTGCCTGTTACGCTCTGATTTCCTTGGAACACACAGCCAGCACTTCTGGTGTCTGCACACACCATGTCTGGTTGCCCTCGGCTCCGCAGGTAGGAGAGGCTTCCTTTGCGCATGATAAATCAGGAGAGGACAGCAGCCAAGCCCTCAATGCTGCTACACAGCCTCTTGCTCTGGTTATACTTCAGCACTGTCCCCACTACTGATCTCTGTCTCTGTAAGTCCTGCCTGCCTTTGAGCCAGGCTTGGGGGTAGTGGCCATGCCCTCAGCTCCTCTGCACCCCAGCAGGTCCTGGCACTGCAGCTCTGCCCTGATGAAACCCTGGGTTCAACGGCCCTTAAGCAACAAAAGCAGAAGTCAGAGCACACAGCATCCAGTTAAGGAAGATAAAGTGATATCCTGCCCAAATTTATGGATCAAGACCCTGTATGGACAATGGTAGAGGGTTTAAGAACATTTGAAGAACACAACTCCCATCAACAGGACAGGGCCCTTATTATTAAGCCTTTATAGTTTTGACTGTATTCCTTCAAACAAAAGATTTCCCAAAAGTCTCTACAAGGAAAAAGGGGATGATAGCAACGAGGGCATTCCTTGTACTTCCCAAACTTCTCTGTGACACAACAAGGAACCCTCGTCCTTCCAAGGGTAGTGCCAGTGTGTGACATTAGTTCTTGCAGCTTCCCTGCTGTCATCCCTGTGACACCAGGAATTGAGTGGGAATGGTTTTCTCCACCATGCACCTTCCCATAGCAGATCACAGAAATTCCTGAGCTGGGAGGGACCCACAGAGATCATCAGCCCAGCTCCTGGCCCTGCACAGACACCCCAACAACCCCACCCTGGGCATCTCTGGGAGAGGTGTCCCAACGCTCCTGGAGCTCTGGCAGCCTCGGAGCCGTGCCCATTCCCTGGGGAGCCTGGGCAGTGCCCAGCACCCTCTGGGGGAAGAACCTTTTCCCAAAATCCAACCTAAATCTCTCCAGACACAGCTCCAGCCATTCCCTCAGGTCCCAGATGTTCATTATGAAGGGTGTTTATGTTCTCAGTCTTATCAAGGAACAAGCACTGTATCAGATACAGATAAAACCAGTCTGATCGTACACAGAGATAACTAAAACCACATAAAATTATCAAAGTTCTGCAGGCACAAAGGAAATGTCCAAGGCACACGGAGCACGGAGGTTTTACTCTCCCAGAGAGGTGAGACATTTAAGCATCATCCTTCCAGTGCATGTTTCCGTCTGCTCCACAAACACTTTGTCATCTCCACTGAATCCCTATGTAAAACAATACCAGCAGCTAAAAAATCCTGTACTTTGAAAATATACAGCTTTCCTAAAACATGAGCTCCTGGTTCATGTCCTGCAGCCCAAACCATCCCAGTATCCCCACGAAGGGAGGGCCAAGGGCAAACATCAGCCACTTCCCTGGGTTTTATCCTCCAGATCTGACCCATCCACCCCACCAATACTGTTCTATTCCCAACACAAACCCTCCATATTTCTAAAGTTGTTTGCAATACTTTAAATTAATGTTCATGAATATTATTATACGCAGTATTGTGCACACTACATGAAACCACATTTTCCCAAGGGATGGGAGGCATTTTGCTTGAGCTACAAGGTTCAGTTTGCAGTTCTGATATTCACTGTCCTCTCCCTTCCACTCAACTTTCCCAGGTCTGACATCTGCAAAGCCAACAATATTTTGGGGAAACTTTATCTGTCCTGCGTGATTCAGCACACAGGAAGAACAGGACAATGCTGCCTGCAAGGGCAGGACTGCTCATGTTTGCCTCTCCATGAAAAAAAAATGCTGCAAGTTCCCATCGTTGTCAAGGACAAAGTGATAAGCATGCTTGGGAAATTGGAGACTTTCCTCTGCCAACACTGACCAGACCCTCCTTGAAAAACATCCTGGTGAACAAGCTGCAGCTAAATGAGAACAAATGTGAGCAGGAAAATTTTCTGTCATGGTTTCAAAGCCCAAGGCAGTGCAACTGGGATTCTGTGTTGAGCCTCTCCTTTCCCATCCCCCTGCCAGGACTCCTTTCTGAACTGAAGGGCTGCCTTGGACATCCTGGAAGCATTTCTCCATATATAGATAAATAAACATGTTTTGTGACACAGGCAGGTTCCAGGGCAGCAGGGCACTTCATCCAACACACAGCCCAAAGCTCGACAAGCACCCAGCCCGCCCTTCAATGTCACAGTTGAGACCTGGAGAATTCTGGAGTGCTCATGGCAGGACCTGGAGGTCTGAGCAGCTGGAATGGGGAGGAAGCACAGGGAGGTCGTACCCCACTCCCAGTTGAACCAGAAGTCCAGCCCAGCAGGTTCCCCAGGCCAGGGTGCCCTTGTAACCAAAAACACCCAGCAGAGAAACATCCACCCACCCACACATCCCTCCAGCCACCCTCTGCACCCACCAACCCCCTATTGTGGTGACACCCAAGCACAGGGCAGTGTTCAACCTTCCTATAAATGAAAACATTTCTCCCTACTCCAAAGCAAAGGAAATCAATGTTGGATAAGGCAGAGTTGAAAATTAGTACTGGATTTCTAAGGTGGGCACCAAGGAATCCATGGCTAAGGAAGTCCTCAGAGCACTGACACTCCACAGGTTCCCACCTTTCCTGACCCACCTGCAACCCCCCTCTGCCCTTCAAGCTGGCAATTCCCTGTTTTATCACCTCTCATTTAGCTGGCTATGCAAGGAACAGGCTTAAAGACCTGAAAGAGGGAAGGAGCCAGGTCCCCCTGTCAGGAGGGAGCAGACGGGGAAGGCAGGCTGGCTGCTGGTGACCTTCCAAAGGACATTCCTGTAACACGGCACTGCAAACCACAACTCAGCCAGGAACACAAATTTAGCCAAGGTCTCCTTTCAGGGAAGCAGGATCTTGAAGCATAAGATAAAAACCCAGTGCCCAACCCCAGCACTAAACTCGGAGTCACTTCAGCGCAGCTCAAGCAGGAGAAGTTTGAAGGTCAGTGCTGGAGGTGAGCCTGGCCAGGAGCTGCTCCATCAGCAGGGACTGCTCAAAAACCAGTGTCACAGCTGTCCCCATCCCAGCACACGTGTCTCTGTGCTGCAGTGCCAGCCACCAGCCAGGCAGGAGGCTTTGGAGCTGACCAGGAGCTGAGGCAGCCCAACATTCCCCATGGGAAGGCAGAGGCACTTCCAGCTCTTGTCACCTCATTCCTGCCAGGCCGTGGCAGGGAAGCACCACCTGTCCCTACAAATCTGGGTGCTTGTCCTGGTGATCCAAACTATAAAATGGAGCCCTCAGCAAGGGCAGGATTTCTTCAGGTATGTGTCAGACAGCAAAATAATGGTGGGATCTGAGGTCAACACAGACATACCTGAAACCTAGACAAAAGTCATGTCAAGTCTTCATTCTGGGTACACAAGCGTGGCTGCAGTGCTGCCCTGGCTCCTGCAGCCACGGAGAGGGAAGGGCAGCCCCTTGGGACACTGGGATCAATTCCACACATGGGATTTACAAGGAAAAACATGCAAGGAGGGAGCAGCAAAGCCAGCACATGACAGGAAAAATGTAGGCTGATATATTCTGAAATACTTGACTCTTTTTTTGGTTCAACATCACACAGCAGCAGTTTTTGATCTTCAGCAATGTGTTTTAGACAGTGCAGAGCAGGCTGAGCATGGGTCCAGGTCAGAAGAAGCATCCCTGAGGAAGAGGTGGGAGAGGCTGGAAGTGCAGCCCTCTCCCATTCCAACATAACTCTGCCTCCCAGGGAGGGAAGAGCTGTTTACTGGAAAAAGCCTGAGCACAGTGAGGAAAACCTCCTTTTTTTTTTTCCCCCAAAACCAACACCAAATAAATTTTGGTTTTGTTTAATAATTTGCATTAAACAAATTTTTGCCCATATAGACGAATACAAAAATCACTTGACCGGGTTGGATGGGGCTTGGAGAACCGTGGGATAGTGAAAGGTGTCCCTGTCCATGGCAGATGGGTTGGAATGAGATGGAATTTACAGTCCCTCCCAACCCAAACCATTCTGGGATTCTGTGAAAGGCTAGGAAAGATGATCTTTAATATCTCTGAATTAAACAGCTGCATTACAAGTCACCCAGGTATCACATCCTGCTGTTCCAGTTTCTGAGGTCCACCCATGTGAGTGTTTGTGTGCGTGGTTTCACAAGGACTATACTGAAAGTCACTCCCAGGATGTAAAATCCTTCTACGGAATTGCAGGGAACAACCACCTGGCAGGAGCAGTAAGGGTAGATTTATACGCATCCCTGAAACCACATCTGCTAAGAGCTAAAAAAGATAAAGATTTATGCAAAGGACACCAAGGGAAGACAGATGATAAAAAATTGAGCAGAAGAAATTGTATGGGATCCTAAGAATTTCTCAGGAAAAAAAGCTCATTTCTAATTTCCTTTTTTCTTCAGAGACTTTGCCGCTGCCACGAAAATCAGAAATGTTCTGTTTTAATTCCTGAAATCACCGATACCTCCTGTAAAAAGCTGGTTCTGCTTCTCTCCAGCCAGGGCATGGATAATTTCAGTGCCTCCCATGGGACGGGAGCCCCCCAGGCTGGAGCTGTAACTCATCCCTGCAGGAAGGGAAGGCAAACCCCAGCTGAGCCGAGCCAGGGGCCGGAGCAGCCTGCGTTGTCCAAACGGATCCTTTTGCTCTTCTCCTCTGCTTCCCCTCAAAAGGCCACGAGCTCTGGCCCTGGGTTTGCCCACAGCCTCGGGAAGCAGCACAGCACAGCCACAGCTCCTCCAGCAGCACTCCCAGCTGCCTTTCCCATATTCCCAACATCCCTGCTGACATTCCTAACAATTCTTCCCATCACTTTGGGACTCCTCCAGCAGCTCCAACTTCTGTGTCAACTCAGCCATCAAGTCCTTCTACAGCTGGCCAGAAGTTTTCCAAGGGAAGAGTTTCCCCTGGAAAGCCGTTTGGCAGATGACAAAACCAGCCCATCCCAGAGCGCTCCGCAGGTTGGGCCCGCCAGCGTTTCACCTCCTCGAGGGTGCCCTTTGTGCTGGAACTCCTCCCTGACCAGCGTGAAGCGAATAACCAAATGAAATTCTGTTTTGCCAACAAAACAAGGAGGCCAAACTTTTCCAGAGAGCAGGAGCCCCTGCTGCAGCTCCTTCAGCCACTCCATCTTTCCTCCTTTTCCAGCCGCAGAGCCAAGGCCCCGCCATGCCTGGCCAGGCCCACTGTGCTCATGAGGGCAGAGGGGCAAACTGACTGTGAGGACGTGAGATCCCACCACAAATTAATATCCCACCATGCTCTGCACGGCCCCAGCAGCAGCGAGGAGACCGAGTTACGGCGCAGGGATCAAGGTGCACATTCCAGCCAAAAATGCGTCACTTTGGAGAGGACAAGCCCCAGTGTGAGGGGCAGCACAGGGACACGGAGCTGATCCTGTCCCTCTCAGTGCCATGGGTCCTCCATGATGTTTCTCCTGTTAAGGGGCTCCTTCATGAGAGATCAAACACCTAATTCTGGAGAAATGAGCAGCTCCTTACGGGAGTGAAAGCCAGGCAGAGGCAGAGCCAGAGAGCATGAGGAACTTTAAGTTTCATTTTGCAGGAAACCATGTGGGGTTTCCCTACTCTTTCCTCACTCAAGAGCAGGAAAATGACCGGGTTCCTTTCCATTCTGTGACTCCCTGTCTCTCCCCACACGGCTGCACCACCCTTCTGAGGGCACGTGAGTTGTTTGGTTTTTTTTAAATCCCTCTCCTTAACTCATGGATTTCCTTGGGAAGATGACCATCTCTTCCCATGAAGTGGAACAGGTTTTAGAGTTCTGCCTGCATACATGACTTGACACGAACTGATTTTTTTGTTTGTTTGTTTTCTTTAAAATGCATAAAAAGCCACATTTGGTTTTGGCAATTCCATCTTTGACCAGCACCCGTTGTTTGTGGAGTGAGAAACCCAAAAGCCAAGCAGAAGTGGCCACGTGAAATTCAGCACTGGAAGACAGAAACAAATCTGGGGTTTGATCAGTTTAGCAGAGCAGTGCTGCTGACCAAACTGTCAGAACTGTCTGGATTTTCCGTGTATTGAAATTTATGGATCACTCAATAGCATTTATCGATGAGTAATGCACCTCCACGGCCTACCCCACTGAGTCATGGAAGACTCCACTCAGCCTTAAGAAAACATATAGAGAACTAAAATTCTGACACAAAACCAATTACAGTAAGGCTGGAATTTAGTGGAGAAGCCAAGCAGGCTTTCCCTCTCTCCTTCAGGTCTCTGGTGCCTCAGGAGAAGAGCTGGATACCAAAGAAATGAATCATATAGGGAATGCCAACCTCTGTATGTCCAAACCCCACAATTACATGTTAATAAAGAAAGCAAAGCATTGTTCCAGGTGCCAGGGCTATGAAATGAAGATTGCAAATAATGTAAGTGCATCAGAAACCTGAAGAACCTCAGCACGATGTGCCAGCTGTATTGTCAAGGCAGAGTGAAAAGAGAAAAAACACAGTAAAACCACAAAGCCAGGAATCCTAATTTCTCTCCTTGGCTGCAGCCGAGCCTGGTTTTTGCAGCCCCTCCGAGGTGTGCAGCTCCCTGTGCCAAAGGCAACACAGGAGTGCACTCCTGGGCTTCTCCTCCTTCAGCTCCACCTCAAATTCCACTGGTGCTCACTGCTCTGAGCTCGGTGCTGCTCAGGACACCGACACGCTTTGCTGGGATGAGCTCTGCATTTCAAGCAAAGACCAAGATTCCTCCCTCCACCATCCCAAATTTAACTGAGGACATTTCATCTCTTCTTTGGCAGAACTTCCTGTAAGTATTAAAAACCTCAAAAATACAAACTTGTCCAAGGGGTCAAACCAACTTGTTCCTCCGTGTTCCAGCTGTCTCACTCTTTAGCTCTTTTAATTAACAGGGATCTTGATGGTCCTTGGAGACAGACAAGTTCAGAAGTTCTCTCTGGGCTCCTGCTGGGAATGTGTCAGGATGTGAACTGGAGGCAACTTTTTACAATTCCTACGTGAATATTTTTGTTATGAAGGTGAACACAGCAGTGCCAGTACTGCAGGGAGGCCAGAGGAGATCCCACCCCACAGTGCCTCCCCTGCAGCTCCATGGGGTCCAAGTGGCACAAAGACATTACTCACCCTTCCCTGTCCCTGCCCTGCTGGCAGAGGAGCAGGGCAGGAGCTGTCCTGTGATCCAGGAGAGCAGGAGAGCTGGCAGGGAAGGATAGCTCTTCTCCCCTCACAGCTGGTGACAGCTCCAGCCCTCGCTCCATGCCCACGTCACATCCCGAGGCACTGGATGCTCTCCTGGCAGAAGGTCCTGCTCCTCCCAAGAGGGGCTCCAGGCCATGCCAGCTTCTGACCGAGGAATTCTTCCAGAGGAACAACTCCTTCAGGATCCAGAGTGCTCCTGCCTCCCTGAGTTATTGACAGCAGTGACAAAGGCACAGACTGGAAAGAACAAGCTGCTCCAGAGCCCTGTGCCCTCTGCCTGCCTGTGGCAAGTGAGGAGCAGCCCCAGCACCCAGCTCAGAATGCCCAGGACCAGCCCACACCCTCCCCCGCAACCAAACACTCACACTCTCAGGGCTAACACGCGCCAAAACGAGAGGAACCTGTTTGTTCTGCCACAGAAAACCTCGCCACCTGCTCCAAGGACATGTCCAGGACCACTGCTTTCACCACACACCGCCTTCCACGCTGCATTCATCCATCCTAAAATATCTGACTGTATCTGGGTCAAACTTTGATACCCCCAAGCAACACAGAACATTTCATCCTCTCCAAGCAGGTCTAGGAGCAGCAGATGGTGATTGGAGAATGCGTGGAGGTGACAGAACCATCCGAGGTTATCAGCTCTGGAAGCCCTCCCCAGCTCATCCACAGCTACAGAGCAACACTGGGAAAACAAACACTGCTATCAATTCCAGCTCACACAGTTATTAGTTAAGAGTTGTTATTTTAAAAGCACACACTGCGAAGTTTTCCCCTCTCCAGCTGCTTATTTTGTTTGATTTGAACAAAACCCATGGACATTAATTTTAGCTGTACTTAATTGAATAACTTCTCTGGGGAATGGTTCAGGGACAGTTCTAAGGCAGGCTGTTTCCAAGAGCCATTACTAATTGGCATCTACCACAGCCCCAGTGTGCCAACCAAAATAGTACTTTTGAATGTTACTGGAACTGATCTCAGCCCAGATGTGTTGAGAACTCGCAGTGATACAAGGCAGGCAAGAACTATATTCACATGATATGGCATTTTGAGTTTCCTCTCCCAGTTATCTGTGAGGAGATAAGAGTCTCCTTCCCTGGAAGTATTTGAGTGTAAAGTCATTTCTTCCTCCCCTTTGCTCCCAGCAGGTGACCCTTTTACTCACCATGTTTAAGGCACACCAGCACAGTCACCTGATATCAAACAGACCTTTGTAACAAAAATATTCTTGTAGGAATTATAAAAAGTTGCCTCCGGTTTCCAGCACTGGCTGAATGCCACACACCCAGGGCACTGTTCTGGGCACTGCAAGCTCACAGCACTCACTGGGCTCTTTGCACTTGTAATTAATATTTATTTTTATTCGAATCCCAAATCCAAGTGTCCCAGCAACACAAATAGAGATTTTGGGGCCAGACTATCAAAACTTCCAGCAAAATACTCAAGTTATAGGGACAATGTCATGAAATTATTTTCCTACAGACATGACTCTGGGAAAAAGCAAGGAAATCCTGCTAACAGACAAAATACCCATAAAATCTGCATGTCTAGGGAAGCCTGGAGCACTGGGAGGCTGGAAGGCCACTTACATGGCTATAACAAATCCCTGCCAAGCAAAACACTTTACCTGCTACAATGTGTTTGTGCTCTGCAAACTTACAGTAGAAAATGAAAGGACAGAAGCTGTTTCAGCCTGCCTGTTTGTTTGTTTTCCCTTTATCCAAAATCTAAGCAGGATTTTGTAAAATACTGCCTTCAGAAACTGTTGGTAACACTCACCCCTGCTTTCTTTTAGCAGCTCTCATTTTTCCCAAGTTTTTACACCATTGCAACACTTTTCCATAGGTATCAACAGCTTTCATTACAAATACACACCAGCTGCCACAATTTCCTAAGGTGGTTTACAAATCCCCATAAAACACTGTTTGGCTACTAAACACCTCAAGTTGAAGTTTCCAGTCCATTTCACAAAGAAAGAAACAAAAAACCCCACAAAAATACCAAAATACCTACAACCAAAACAACCAACACCAAAACAGAAACACCAAAAAATAACTCCAAAAGAGTGACATTATACCCCATTAAACACTATTTGGCTACTGAACACCCTAAGCTGAGGTTTCCAGTCCATTTTGCAAAGCAAAGAAAATCAAAAACCCCACAAAAATACCAAAACCAACACCAAAACAAAAACATAAAAAAAAAAATTTTGAAAACCTGTGTTATACGCCATGCAACTGTTGCCACTTTTAAGATCTCCTTGGCAATTCTTGCTCCTATACTTCCTAAAAGGTGGACCCACCCCAGGAACATAACCCAGTCCTTGTGGGTACCAACAAACCAGGCCTCAGTCCACAGAGAAAAACATAAAATGAAATAGTGAGGAGAGCATCTCATTAACTCTGGTCACAGCCACCTCAGCACAGCTCTACACCTTCCTGCCATGAGACAAAAACCAATTCTCATCTATTTTTGCAAAAGCATCCACAGTTGATGCCTCTACGAGAGGATGCCCTCGACAGGCCATTGTCTCCTCAGGGTTTACTCACAAAAGGTGCTGCCAAAAACCCCCCCTTGCAGGAATCCCATCCATCTGTCCATCCATCCACCCATCCATCCATCTGGAGTGCCTAAACCCACGCCAGGCACTGGGACGGGGTCCTGAGCACCCCTGTGATGCCCTGAAGCACATGGGATCCATCACTGATGGATCACTGCTCCCTCCAAGACAAAGGAGCCCTGGCAGGAGTTTCCCAAGCACCTCTGAATGAAATAAGCCTCATTTCTCAAAACCTGCCCACAAGACAGCCCCAGCTCCAGGGTGATTAAAGGGATGGTTATAAATTACTGATGTCATTTTGTCCCCAGGAGAAAAATCACCAGATTGTTCAACTTGTCTGGGAAGAATTGCTCATCTCCGTGGCCAGCACCTTCTAAGAAAGGAACACTGAAATTCCTGGGATGTCTAGCAGGCTGAGCAGGATGCATAAACTCATTCCTGCTCAAATAAAGAAAACTCAATCCAAAAAGCAGGACCACACCATCTCCCAAGTGTTAACTGCAAGGCCATTTCCAAACCATGAGAACGTCCCACATTTTTCACATTAAGGAGCTTCAAACCAGTGAAACACTTCATTGCTGCCACGGCCCCTACGATGGAGAATTATTCAACAACTGTGGATTAAGTGCTCTTGGTTTCAGGGCAGATTAAAGAAGATTGGAAAAAATGACCAGCAGTGCTCCTTCACAGCTGGAGACCAAAACATGGACTGCAGCTTGAGGAGCAGAACAGGGATGGATGCTGACTCTAGGGACTCTGACTGAAGGGGTGCCTTCCTTTCCTTGCAGTTTCACTCCTTTTCAGAGGAGGCAGTGCCTCTCTCCTGTGGCACAGACACAAGGACCAGCAGCCACCACATTCAGGAGGGTTTCTTGAGGTGACCAACACAGGACAGAGCCCATGCCCTACCACCCTCACCCGTTAAAGGAACATGGGGCTTGGTGTTTCTTTTCCTTTCTCCTTTTTTTAAAATGAAAATGTGCTTTAGAAATCCAACAAGCACCTTCCCCCAGCTAGAGCAGCCTGACCCTACATGCTGTGTCTGAAAGAGTGACTCAAACATGGTGAGCTCCCCACCAATACCCTCTGCAGAACTTGAATATCAGACAGGAGAAAAATTTAGGGTGAAAAAAAATCCACTGGTCAAGTCTTGGCTCTTAATAATGGGAAGGCTGCCATGAGCCTCAGAATTCCCACAGCTTTTTGAATACTGGGAGTCCACACAACCTTCTGAGCAACCTTAATGTACAGAGCCAGGGGAGATGCCACCCTGCAGCCCATTCCAACGTGATGACAACCAGTGACAAATACAGCAGAAGAGGTCACGAGGCCAGCAGGATAGATCTTCCTCACCAGCCCACCCCTTATCCCCACAGGAGCTGAGAACTCCAGGAAAGTTCCCCAAAACCACACTCAAATCCACCAGCACCTGCCAAGTGCTAAAAGCTGATTGCCACAGGTTCTGCTGGTCTGTCCATCCACTCTGCACATCCACAGTCAAAACTCTCCTAAAATACCTCAGCCTCACCTGCGCATTAAGGGACTTGTTTCACTCTGCTCAGGATATTTAGAGCAGAGGAAGAGGCAGAACCATGTATCAGTGGGATGTCAGGCCTGCAGAACACAACTGCCATTTTAATAAACATTCAAGTTGGGAAGGAGCCAGCAGAGCATCAGAGTGTTCACCACAAGAGCATCATGCTGTGGACAGCTGCAGGGCATTATCCTCTTGGATCACAAATGAGGAGGAAAGCCACTTCAGAATTGGGCTATCAATCATGGGAGGAACCAGAAAACTTGCAACTGCTTCATGGTTACAGTATTGAAAGCAGCTGATAAAGCTAAGGTCAACCCAGGCATCTGGGACTAATCTCCAGCTGACATCCCTCATCAAGCTCTACTGGAATCAGTGATAAATTGAGTAAATTAGCAAGAGGAATACATCACCTAACAACATGTTCAGAGCTGGGCAAATAGCAGGAATTAGATGCCCTGCAGTGATGGCACTCCTTGGATCTCGCTGGCATCGCAGTGTCCTGCCTGACCAGCCACCTGCCCATGAGTCTGACAGGCCAAAAGCAGAGAAACATGTCTGCAGAGCTGATGCCTCAAAAATATTCCATTCCCAGTCCACAGGCATGGAAAAAGTTCTGATTACTCACGGAAGTGATTAAAACAACAGAAGGGGTGGAAGAAGAACTTCCACAGATAAGATGACCTTGAGTCTACGCATCCCCGTTAGCCTTAGCTAATGATTTTCTTTCTTCCCACTTCCTTCCACCAAGAGCTGTGCCAACTTTCCACATGCCCTCCCATGGATTTTCTGCAGATGTGGCTGAACACTCGGTGTTTGGGGTGGCTCTGTGCCTGTGGATTTCTGCAGAGCAAGGGGAGGCTGTTACACAGAGGAAACCCTTCCACAGCTGCTCCGCTACTCTGTGATTTTCTCCTTTCCACAGCCCATTTGCTGGAAGGACCCAAAGTGATCCGCTGGCACGAGCTGCACGAAGCTGAGGGGTTGGTGCCACCAGGCTGGGGACACTTGTGTGGCTGAACCCTGGTCTGATCTCCACACATGAGCCCTGAACTCCAGGGTGACAAAACCCAGCGCAGGAAGGAAACCTCGAGCCTCCACTTTATCAAGCTGCACAAACAGAGGGTTTATCAAACTGCAGAGATTACTGGGGCTCATTGTGCTTCGCCTGCAGCCGTGTGCAGGACTGCTTTGATGGCTCTCAGTGCATGGGAACAGCACAGAACCTGACTGCAGCAGCCAGAGTTCAACACCAAACAACATCTTAGCCAGAATACATTGTTTCCAAAGAGTTATTAATTTTAAAAAGTGAATATATACAGGGCAAAAAAAGCTTCTAGTTCTGTGTAAGTATTCTCAAAACCATTATTTCTAATCAGTCAGTTTAGGACATCCCACTTTAAAAAATGATATACTGATACTACAAAAAGCAGTTTTAGCCCAGGGTTTTAAATTTCTTCCTGATTTTAACCTAGGAAAAACACAAGCTATTTCTGTCATCTGTTGAACCTGGTTTTTAGCATACTTGTACTCATCTGTTGTTCCACAACCTGGAATAACGGCAGAGACCCTTCTGAACAGAACAAATATCAAATATCTGAGTGTACAGAATATGCCTCTTCTACAGCAAAGTCGCTGTTCTGCAGAGGCTTCCTGAGCCTGACCAGAACAGAACACCAATAGGATTATTAGTCCTAAATAAAGAGCCACAAGCTTTTTACAACTCCAGTTTTAATAAATCCCAATAAACCCCATTAGATTTCCCAAGGCAACTTGAGAATGACCTGCCCTGCAAGGTCTGCCCCTTCTACCTTTGAAGCTACGAGCTCAATTTTAAGACATCTGGTAGTACAGACTCCTCATGTTTGCTCTTCCCATATGGGCTGGGAGAAAGTTCTGGATGTTTTCATCATTTTTCTGAAAGGACAATGAACTCTTGCTGCATTGTTTCCAACCCACATAATTCTGAAACCCAAACGGGCATTCATGGGTAGATGCATTGTACAAATCTTCACGAGCACAAAGGATCACATTCAATGGCTTGGCTGAGGCCATTGTGTTTCTCTCTTAAAAAAGATGTTTTGGACATTAAACACCACTATTAAACCCTTTTCCAGTTCAGTCATGACCCTGCACCCTGGTCAGACCTTTCCCCCTGCAATGGGGATGCTGGTGAACAAACCTGCACCACCAGGCCTTCCTCCACACCCCCTGGAAACAGGGATAATTCTATTCCCAGGAAAACTGTCAGTTTTTCAAATCAGAAAACATGAGCTACTATCTTAGCTATGAAAATCAGGGAAACGTGGTCATTTCCAAGTGAGCACCCTCAGCTGTCCCCACACTGCACAGGTTTTAGCAGGAGCAAAACCCAAACCACTCTTTAACCTGCACTGATTGGATGAAGACACAGAATTTGATTATTTGACATTTTGTAAAACCTTAGGAAGCCCTAGGATGGGCAGTGTCAGGTGCTCCAAAAGCCACAGGGAACTCACAGCCTGGCCACACTTCCAAGTGTCCAGATTTTGAAGTTTCACATCCCCAGCAGTATTTCAAGGCTTCAGATGTTGGGTTCGGGGCCTCAGCCTTAAATTATTTTTTTCAAACCCTCTTAAAACGCATTTAATCCTTTGTTTTCTTTCCAAGGAGAAAGGTTTCACATCTGGACTGTCAACCTGCATTCCACAGCATTAGCCTGGCAAACCAAAGCAGCTGAGCTGTAAATCTCCGAGAAGAGAACTTGTCATGGAAATCGAAACTCAGCATTAACTGAGGGCCCCGTTCAGCAAGAAAGCCAACACAAAAAGCCAAAACAATGCAGGCAGCCCCAAGACAACTTTGGAAATTAATCCTGCTGTCTGAGAGAGCAAACCAACCTCATCTAACACCTCAGATTGAAGCAGCATCACTTACCTGGGTTTGATCCCAAACAGACACCTAAGAGCCCACTGAGAGCAACTTACACAGTTGAATTTTGCACCATTTTCTACAGCCAGCACCTCGATTTCATGAGCAAACTGCAGTTTCCAAACGTGCCTTGTGAGAGCTGAATGCTCAGTCCCTGTGAGCTCCAGGAGAGCCAAGCTCCTGGTTCCCTTGGGCTCCCACTCTGCTGCTTACAAGCATGGGGACACAAGCAAGGAGACAAAAAGCAACAAGTTAAGCTCCAAAGATTTTAATTCCTCCAGCCAGATTTCAAAAGAAATCCAAATGTCAGCACTGCAATATGGAAAACTGATTCAGCAACAAAAGGGTGTAGAACAGTAAAAATAATAAAAATAAAAGTATCAAAATTGCCCCAGGAAAACAGCGTGTTACCAAGTGTCTCAGCTAAGGTCATAAAAAAGTGTTAATGCAACATTTTTTGATCATTGCAGCATATATTTGTTAGGTTTTCAGATTTAAAAGTTCGCTGCTAAAAAGGAATCCATTTCTGCCAATAATTTGTTTCCTTTAGAGGGAAAGCAGTTTTGGAAAAAGACAAACTTGAGGTTAACTCAGCTCTGGAACAACCTGGAAGAAAGGCCTGGCTGATGCATAGAAGATACTGAGCACCAGTGGTGTGCTTGGTTCACTCCTCTGTCAGCACTCACTTCCCAAATATCCAACAGCCCAACTCCATTATTTCTTATACTTTATACCAAAGCACTTTATTATATCCCTCTTCCTCCCAAACACAATGCAGAGCTTTGTGTGCTGGGCTCTGAGGATTATTTTACTCCTTCAGCTCTGGTTCCCTGTGTCTCACTGCTCTAAGCCCACCAGGAATGAGTCCATCACTGCTGAGTGCCATGGCTGAGTCCTCTTTTTCCAAAAACTGGATAAAAACACTCTTCATAACCAGCTCCATCCAGTTCTTCTGCTGAATTAACAGCATTACCACAGTGCTCTGCTGCTGCAGGAAGGCTGCCAGGAAATCCCCTCACCCTGTAAGAACCATACCTGAGACCCAGCCAGCCTGCTGACACACAGTTACTAAATCCACACCGAGTCTCTCCTGGCTGCTTCCTCAATGAGCAAGAAAACACAGTAAGTTCTTCTCCAGTGACTCAAGTGCTGTGATATCTGTACCTGGATACCCAAAACACTGTGTGGGAGCACCTTGTTATCCCCCCACACTCTGCTATCAGCATCCTGAGCCAGCTCAGCATCTTCCTCTGCTATTTCTGTGCTGTCACCCACCAGCTTTTCACGCTTCTTGCTCCAAGTCTCCTTCATTCCCTTGGCCATAGAAGGATGATGCTGCACCTGTGGATGCTGAGAGCAGATCACAGCCTGAGTCAGTAGCCCAGGTAACCATCAAAGCAACCATTCCAGGCCTCTCCTCCTGGACTGACAGTACTGTCATAATTCTGGAGCAAATGAGCCCCCACCGAAACGGACGCTCGTTTTCTGCTGGTTATTGGCTGAGGTAATGGCTCTGAGCTTTCACAGGGCACAGCACACTGGGTATAATGCAACCTTTTGAAGTCCAGCAAGGAAAAAAAAAATAAAGAGGGTTTTGTTGGGTTTGTGTGGGGTTTTTTACCCCCTTTCTTTTTTTTCTGAACGATGTGCTACAAATCAGCTTGATACACAAATTAGAGGTGATCTCATCAGTCCATTAGGACTAAAGCAAGACCATCACTTGGGAGGGGATGTGCTGGCCAGATAGCACTGATTGGCCTGTGAGCAGCATTACCGTGGGGGTACAAATGCAGCCTTCATTACACAGGCAAGGCATGGCTCCCAGCTTTCAATCCACCCCTGCAAACTGTTTGGCTGCATTGAAAAGTGGGATTTGGGAGCGGCGTCCCACACTCACCGCTCCAGTCGTTAGGCACGGCCACGGCCAGCCCTGCCACCTCTGTGGATAGAAGGAAATGACCTGCAGACATCACATGCCTCACTGATTCACACCAAACACATGCCTGGGACACAGTGTCAGTGCCTGAAAGCAGTGCAGGAAAGGCACTTGAAAATTCCCTAAGAATAGTAAAATGTGGTTTAGAGGCTTTCGCCTTTCATTTCTCATAAACTGGAACTCCATCACATCCTTCCACCAAGCTTCTTTGGATTTCTTTGTTGTCAAGCTCACAATGCATGAAAGAGAAGAAAGTCCCATTTCTGAGATGTTTCTGTTTTCAATCGAGCAGCAGAACTATTTATTTTCCTAGCAGTGATGGAATTAAACAATTTGTCTTTGAAAACTCTATAAGCCCTCACCGTGACATCCCCCCATCTGCTTTTGAGATTAAGGTACTTTGATTTTTACCAGCTAAAGGTTTATGAACTGCTGTATAAACCCAATTACTCTCATAGTAAATTATGTAAAGCTTACATGTTATTTTTTAAATTTTCCCCCATGGAGCACTCTGGATATTCAGAACAGGAAAGGCCCACTGAGGCATTTTGAATTAAAAATGTGTAACAGGGAAAACCACAGAGCTTCCAGAAACTTGGAATAAAAAAGAAAAAATCCTCAACATCATTAAGTGAGGATGAGAGACACCCCAGGAGAGGTTTTTTAGGGGAGGACTGTCAAAAGACAAGGAAAAAGCCCCTCTATTTCAGTGGGAGGGAGTTCTTTAAAAACAGATTAAGTTTCATCTGAGGTAGTATTTATTCCTCAGCCTCGCTTCCTGATTGAAACCAGGGATGGGAGAGATCCTGGTGTGCTCGCTTTGGATGTCAGCAGCAGAAAACACAGGATGGACAGTTTGATTTGAAGGAGATTTAAAGGAGAGCTGCCCCTTGTGCTCTCTGTGTCTGAGCTGTGCCCACCAAGGGACGGAGCACCCCAGGGCAGGCTGAGCCCCGATAATGTGTGGGGCCATGGGGAGCACGGGACGAGGACTGAGCCCACCACTGCTCCTCCAGACTGGGATTGAGCTAGGAGGTAAAAACCACGAGCCCCAGGCAATAACTACAATCTAAAGCTAGCAGGAGCTGAGTGACCTTCTGGGCACCAGTTCTGGGACTCCTTGCACTGCCCACAGAAAGGGGCAGGGCAGGTGGCAACTCTGGGGAAAAGAAATCAGCCCAAAATCCCACTGCAGTCATGGGGCTCTGCTGAGATACTGCAGGGATGGTGCCTGCCCTCTGTCACTGTAAAGCCATTCCCCTTGTCGCCTCCATCCCTCAGAAAGTCACACCCCATCTTTCCTGTTGGCTCCCTTCAGGTACCGGAAAACTGCAATAAGCTCACCCCAAAGCTTCTCTTCTCCAAGGGGAACAATTAATTAGGGAAGAGACCCAAGAGCACTAACTCCCACAGGCAGAACACAGCCCATCAAACTGCTGCTTTCTTTCAGGGCTGGGGGTTTCCCTGGAGCTCAGCAGCCTCCTGAGGATCCATGCCCTGTTCCCTGCGGTGCTGGAGGAATGCCGGGGGAAGCACACCCGGGGACAGCCCCGGGAGCAGCCCTCATCCCCAGGACGATAAACAGCTCCAGCAGAGCTCCTTGTCAGAGTCTGGAGCTGTCAGAGCAGCACTGACAGATTTCAGCTGGGGGTCATCGTCCACCCAGTGGCCCCCGGATGAGGAGGCCCAAGGTTCTGCGTCTGACAGCTGCAGCTCATCCCAGGGAAGGCAGCGCTGCCTCAGAGCCCTGCGGGGCTGCCTCGGGGGATCAGGACCTCTGCCCCCAAAGGTGCATCCCCAGGGCCTTCTGCAAAGCAGAACGAGGAGGAATTTAAAGCTGTCAGGTTTGTAACTCAAAGGGCTGGCAGCCAGGTGTGAGGGCAGGTGGGGGGGGATGCAGGTAAGAGGAAGGGCTGAGCAGCAGTGAGGGCAGTGAGGAGTTCCAAACCCCCTCTATGGCACTGGGATGGCATCAAAGGCTGCAGCTGCCACCCCTTAGAGCTCCCCACAAGAAAGTTTGAGAGGAAAAGAGCAGGGCTCACTTTGCGGCTTCTCTTTTTGGCAACTACCTCCCAAACCAAGCCATGCTGCACAGCACCTTACGCTTCAGGTGGTGCCTGGAGAGTGAGGAAAAAATAGGAGAGCAGTTTCAAAGTCCTTGAGAAGGCATAAAACCCATGGGAGCGCACACAGAGGGTGCTGCCCTTTGGCTGACTGTGCCCAGCCACGGCTTCTCCCTGCTCCAGGTCCCTCCTGTTCCCTCCAGACACACCAAACCCCAGCTCAGCTCCCATGAGGACACAGCAACAGCCACTCTTACAACCTACACCCTTATACATCTTTTTTTCCTCTCTTCACAAGCCTTTTTATTTCTAAAAAATGGAGTATTTTGGTTTACTTGGTGCACTTCTCCTTCCACTCACCTTCACCTACCAGATCTCCCAGTGCCAGTACGAGTCAGGCCCCATGAATTTAGGACACTAACAGAATTTAGCACTTTCTAGACCAGGAAAGGAGCTGATGGCACTTGATCCTCTGACCCCAGCACAGATCCACTCTGCATTAAATCAGTTTTCCTGCTTGGGTTCCTTCTGACCCTGAGTCTCCCTGCAGCCAAGGACACTGGAGCTGGTCTGTGACAATGGGTCACGTACTTGTAGGACTGATGCATCTGTGTCAGAAAACCTTCAAAACTTGTGCAGAATGCTGTGCATGCTTATCACACTTTTAACTCAAACCCTGATGTCATGTTTCCCAGAGCAGTTCCCTCCTGCCAGAGCACCCCTGCTCTGCCTGTGCTCGTGCCATTAATGTTCTATTTGCAGCAACTCACGGTTCACAAGAGATCGGATCCCAGCTCTTCCCCAGCTCTGGCTCCCAGAGGGTCCTTGTCACCCTGAGCAAAGAGCAGCCGGGCTCTGCAGGGCATGGAGCTGTGCCAGCAGCACTCAGAGCTCCCCAGGCTGGGCACAGCCACCACTCGCCCTCCTGCACCCACCAGTGCCCAGGATTGCTCTACCCTCAACACTTCAGAGCTCTGTTTTCACTTCAGGATTCCCTGCTAAAGCTCCCACCTTTTTTAAGGCTCCTCCCACCCGACCCTCCCGGTATTCTCTCCCCTCTCCCGTTACAATTCCTCTCTCCTGGACTATAGTTTGCTACAGGATAAACCAAGTGCTCAAAAGTATATTTTGCAACACTAAACTTAGATGAATTAAGCATCTCTTTTACACAAGCATCGTGATCCTGGTGCCAAACATGCCTCTCTCAGCTCCAGCATCTGCAGTGATCTCTCAACCCAGCCTCCTCTCAAATCCCAATTCGTTCCGGGAGGTCCTGCCCATGCCTCCCTTTTGTCTGCCCTGCTCGCAGGGGTGTTTGAGGAAGCTTTAACAAATCATTGCCGTGGCAGTGTCAAGCTGTCAACAAGACCACAAGCCTGCTCTGCTTGTGAAAGGGCTGTGCTGTACAACAGCCACTGCACCCAGGCACCGCCCAGGAGCTTGTCAGGAGCCCTAAACCCCAGCAATTCAACCCCAATGGTCATAAAACCATTGATCAGCACTAAGTACTCAAAAAACCTGATACAGATTATAAAGAAGAAAGAGCACTCCAAAGATTTCTGAAAAAGAAAATAGAAAGCTTCTGAGCTTGAACCACAGAGAGATTTGAGAACTGGAACGTCTACAATGTTTGGTTTAGCTACTTAAACTTAACAAAATGTTTGAAATTAGCTCGGTTTCACCTGGGAAGGGAATTCCACCTCAGGGAACATTCAGCTGTTGGGGCTGAAGGAGTTTTACAAAGAATCTAGCTCTGCTGTGATGCTGCTCGGAGCAGCCAGGCAGCGACAGCACCTCCAGAGCTCCCACAGGGGCCAGGCAGGGACACGGAGCAGGACACACGGACACACTGCCCCCAGCACCACATACACCTGAAAAATTTAAAATACTACAACTAAAGCAAGAGGAAACAGGAACTAAAAGTTTTAGAGATGGCAGACTAAGGGTGGACTCTCCCTCTTGTTTCATTTTCAGGGTTTTTTCCCTTTTGGAGAAGAGCAGGAAAGTCATTCCCTTACGCAAGATGTTTTAATTCACATTTTCCTTCTGACATCTCCTTCACAGGCCCACCAAAACAACCCGGGGAGAAGGTCAGACACAGCTATACATTAAGCAGCAAGGAAAAACAAGGCACATCCCACGCCGAGGACACGCTAATGGCTCTTCGGAGTCAACACTTACCTAATTCACTTTTTAAGACTTTCAGTTGCAAATTTTTTATTCAGCTTTCACAGCACAAATAGCCACAAGAAAGCTACCCAAAGCCCCAACTTGCCACGTCAGGATTATTTGATATGAAGGTCACTTCCTCCAACCCCAAGCAAACTCCTTCAAACCCTTTAAGAGACACAACAAAAAAGGACAAGGAACACTTGTATCGATTCTAGGATGTGAGACACAGGTCAAACACTGAGTG
Organism: Platysteira castanea; assembly: GCA_013397175.1. Classification (NCBI taxonomy): domain Eukaryota; kingdom Metazoa; phylum Chordata; class Aves; order Passeriformes; genus Platysteira; species Platysteira castanea. The sequence continues at coordinate 276,114 of VYXC01011375.1, forward strand.
CACAAAAATAATTCCTGCTTCTAGAAGAATATAAATGCACTAAATACTCAGAAATGCCCTGTGCTGGCATCTGTGGGGTGCAACAGTTAATTTACTAAGACAGATTAATGTACCCACAAACCCTCCAGCGTTAAGGCAATTCTGACCTCTCCAGACTGGCTGCCAATGTGATATAGGTCCAAAAGAAATTACCCTGTTCTGCTGCGACAGAACAATAAATCGGCTTTCTCGAATACAGTGGTTAAAGAATCCAAGTTCCTGACCTTGAATGTTTCCCTAGTAGGATGCTGTGCTGTAGGGAACAATCAGGATGACATTTGCTGAAATGTGTGGGATTTATGATATAATAGGTTGCACATATGTGCCAAAAGAGGAAAAAAAATCTCTTAAATCCAAGCAAATCAAGATTAATTAGCTATTAAAATAGCTAAGAGAACACAGTGCAGTACAGGTGGTACAACAAGCCAGCCCTCTCTCCATGCACAGTGACTCCAGTTGTTTTTGGGGTCACACTGTCCGTGTATCTGCAAGCGCACTCTCACTGGGAAAAGCAAAATTTGCTGCTCCTTTGTCAACTCCTGTTCTCTGCAATTCTCCAGGTTTGCACTTTCATAAACAAACCTCACGCAGTCCTTTTATAGAAGTCCCCCTAAGTGCACAGGAAAATCCCGTTTTGTCTGGCTTTGATCACCAGGACAGACTGAAAACGAACTCGGGAGAGGCCACACCGCTCACACCTACCTCCCCACTCCATCACATCCCCTCCAACTCTCCCCGCCTTCCTCCAGCCCAGTGCCTTTTTGTTCCCTTGCTGCTAATTGCAATTACAGGTGTCCCAAAGCCCACAGCCTGACAGATGCCTCATGCCTCAAATGCCAGCGCTGTGCTGGGACCGTGCCTGTCCAGCAGCACCACAAAGCAAACATTCCTCATCAGGAATCACAGCAGCCCGACTTCTCTGTCCCTTCCCGCCGCCCCAGGAATGCGAACAAGTTGTTAATACCCTGCAATCTGCTTGGTTTCCCTCTTAATCCTGGTTTTAAGCAAGGCTCTGCTCGCAGGAGATCCCATCAATACATGCACAATGCGGGACAGAGCCAATGTTATTGTGAGCCTGAGGTGGAATGACTCCGCTCCCAGCAGGAGCTCCATTTGTACAAGGAACCAGCCAGTGCTGCTCTAGCAGGGGTTACCACTGCAGATGAGTCGGGTTCCCTGCAACAACAAATCTCCTGCCTGGGCTCTGGTCAGGCAGGAGCAGCTCCCACGCTGAGCCTGCCCTTCCCTCTCCGCAGGGAGAGGACTCAGGCACACAACCCCCTCTCCTCCTGCACAGGTCTTCACCCCACACACCTTTATCCAGCTCTCCACATCCACGGAGACTGAGAACATGATGTGGGAAAAGACTTCTCGCAGCCATGGTCTTTGTCCACACTAACCCTGGAAAGCTGAGCCACATCCCTCCTTCCAGGTGAGGGATTCGCTTCTTCTTCCCTCCAAAATCCTTCTTCTGCAACTACCCATGGAGCTTATTTTCACATATTTTCAGCAGTTCTCAGGTGCCCAGCACCCACACAGTTAAACACATTTCCAGCACTGACAGCAGCACTGGGCATCCCTTGGTTTGGTGGGCACAGCCCAACTGCAGCAGACAACGAAACTGAGACACTGACTTACCACTGCTCCACACATTTGGCATGGAACCCCCTTGTTACACTACCCCAAGCTTGGGAAAACTTCGGTTATTGACAGGCAAAATAATGAACATTAAAATAATTATTGAGCACCCTGACCTGGTGGAGAGGCAAGGACCAGCTCCACAGGGCCATGTGGGTACCAAAATACTGAAACTTGGGCAAGAGGAAGTCCCTCCTCCCCAGGCTTTTGGAAGCCTCCTTTAATATTTAACTCTTTTCACTCAGGTGTTTCCAGGACATTTGAGCTGTTTGCTAAAGACTCAACATCCTCTGCTACTTATCTGGAGAGAGGAAAAGCTCCTTGATCCACTCCTGTAGTACCAGAGTACCCTGAGCAAACTACAACTTGCCTTGCACAGAAAAATGGGATGCTCAGCAGAAGCCTTCCACGTGAACACCCTGATCCCAGCTCAGAACACTGACAGACAAAATCAGCAGGGAAAAGCTTTGAATCCTCCCCAAAACTCACTTCTGTAAATGCTGCGTGTTTAGGGAAAGATGAAAGGGATGCCGTCAAATCAACCACCACTCCATCACACGAGTATTGGCAAAACACATTCTCAGAGCTTTGCATTTTCCAAAAATACAACCCAAAAGTATGGGGAAGATTCCTTCTGCCTCAGTGTGGCTGCTGCAGAGGCTGGGGGAGAGCAGAGATGTGGCAGTACCTTACCGTGGGATTACAACGTCATTACTCCCAGCATTGATGGACGGATTAATTGGAGACAGCTGCAAGGAGAACTCTCCTAACGACATGATTCATTAGTTTTCATAGATAATTACATCTGCTCATGGCCTCACACTGAATCATTCATTTAGGGAATTTTTGGGGCATTAAATTTAAATGCAGTAATCAGATTTGTTAATCCGTGGGACAAGGCAAACCAAACACAATTTTATTCAGGGGATTGTTTATACTTTCAACATTGACATAAATTCAGCAGCAGGAAAAAATTAGCAGCATAATGTATGCTCATGAAGGTCAGAAATTATTAATGGTAATCTCCCTCACTCCCCCAGTGCTGGTGACCAGACTGGGCAGATTTTTTTGGGGCTGCCTGGACTGCAAGTTCCTTCCCTGGATGCATCTTTGTGCCTTACACAACCCAGTGCCCTTTTCAGAATACACAGAGATTTTTTGATAATAAGATCTTTTGATAGAATGAAAAAATGAAAATAATTGATACTTGGTTTTGCCACCCTCTAGATTCAAAATACAGCTAGTTTTTCATTGTTGGTGTATTATACATTAAATAATCAGTTTCAAACACAGTTTACCTGGTTTTATTACTCTGAAATAGCAGCACATATTCACAGATAGAAACCCCAGAAAGATCTGCAGATCCAGGCTAGTTCCCTCCGTATCAAGTCACAAACTTTTTACTAAACTGAACTCCACCTTAAAAACTGATAATTTTTTTGCCCATTTCTTCTGGAAGCTCCTTTGGAATTTCTCATCTCTCAGTTAAAAAAGAAAAGTAATTTTCTCATCGGTACTATCTATTGTCAATTCATTCCCATTTTTTCTTGAACCTATATCCTTCTTCAACTTAGTAGTTTTCTCCCTCCCCAATATTTTACTGCCAAAACACGAACAGAAAGCAAACCATTATCTCCAATCCATCCCCAGCTGGCCAGACTGCATACCCAGACATCAGAGCCCTCTCTGTGCTTTCCCACTGACCTCCACAGCCCTCACTTCTTCTCTGGACCTTCTTCCCCTCCAATTTATTCTTTTGAAACAAGTAGCAGAGAGTTCAGAGTATTTTTCACAAAGCTGTGTCCAGGTGCAGTGATTCATCTTGGCCTCAGGCACAATTGTCACCTGCTCCAGGCCATCTTCTCTCCCCATCAAACCAGCAGAAACCCGGGCAGGTTTGGGACGAGCTCAGGACATGGTCACTCTGTTGCTGCAGCTCAGTGGATCAAAAGCAAACTCTGGGCTTCACCCTCACAACATTTCAGGAACTCCACTCTCATCACACCATGACTTGAACCAGGCTGAAGAAAATATGAAGGATCTGGGAAGAGGAATCTTGTGGCACATCAAAGATCCCACAGCTTTCAACAAACCAGCTTTCAGAGAAGAGCAGCTCAGGTTCACCAGCACCATCACAGGGAAAATACATTTTTGGGGGGCCTGGAAACAAAGGGCAAGGTAGAGAACCCTGCCCAGAACCACACAGTGCGTCCTTGGGCAAGCCAGGAATGTGACCACCAGACCACAACTACTCAATGGCAGCCACAACAGAGCTGCTCCTGAGTGTATGGGAGATACCACAGCTTGGATTCCTCTAAATTCACATGCTACTGCTGAGAACCTGACATTAATGTGCAACTTGAGATCTCCTCCTCTGGTGAAGCTGCACCTACGCAGTTGTATTTATTCTTGTTGAGGTTTGGGGGACGGGGGATTGCTTCATGGAAGCTGGAACAAATTAATATTGCCCTGAGAATTATTATTTTAAGAGAAGGAACCAGCAGAAGCACAAAGGTGAGCCAACTGCTTCTATTTCCTTTTAGTGAAGCATCTGACAACACACAGTGTATCTTCTCAGGATCCATCCCAAACACCACATGGTGATAAGCTCCTCGTGAGGCTGTTACTGGAAAGCATCCCAGGCCCTGCAGTCACATCCCCATTTGTGCAATACCTCCAAGCCTAACGCCCCTGTCACAGCCGTGACTCCCAGAGAGACCCTTCCCGAGGAACGGCATCCGAGCTCCGCCTCAGCTCTCCCGACACAAGCTGTTCATCTCTGCTGAGTGCAGCACCACTTGTTTGTGTAACTGGAGAAGTGTCAAGCCCTCTCCTGCCGTGATTTAAGCTCTGCCAGTGTTAGAAGGAAAACAAAGAACAAAGATGCTGAGATATCCATCATCCCACCAGCACCCGTGGGGAGTAGCTGGAGGAATGCAGCGCGCCGGGATCCGCTGGCCCCGCTTCCAGGGCAGCCTCCCCTTCCTGTGCACACCGAGAGCACTCAGCAAGGAATTCACCTCTTCCAGCCCATCCAGGGCTCAGCACCCCGGCAGGAGCTGCCTGGCCTGCAGGCACCAGGGGCTGCTCGGCGCTGGTGCTGCAACCACAGCAGGCTCCTGGAGCCCACACGGGCAGAGCCCTGCCTGTTATTCCTGCAAGGAATTCAACAGCTGAAAACAGCAAATCCAAGAGCCAGAGCTGTTTGCTAGGAGGGGTTTCGGTTACTAAATGCAGAAACCCAGAGAAGACTTTTTTCTCTTGTCCTCCAAGGGAAATGGAGAGGATACACACGTTTTATTAATGCCACCAACTACACGAGCGCCATGAAAGGAACTCATTTCCAGGGAAAATTAAAATTCCAACTTCCCTCTCATTTACTGAGAAAAGTGAGCACAAGTGGGGAGACAACTAAAATAAATCAGAGAAATGCAACAGAAATGGGGCAGCAAGCACAGTGAGAAGCCAAATGGGTCAAACACTGTCCTTGGAAACCTCAGCACAAAGGGACCACACTCAGCACAGGAACAGCTTCAGGACAGCTTCTCCAAGGAAACTCAAACACAACCCCTAGGAGCTCGGTGTTGCTGCCCAAAAGGGGTAGGACTGACTGTGAATTGCACGGTCAATGTCTCTTCCTCCCCATCAGCAGGAGCACTTGGAGCTGAGCAGCTCAAGAAAGGATGCGGATGCAGAACTTCAGTCCTTCCCTTATTTACTTCACTGCATTCTCACACTGGAGAAGAGTTCATCAGTGACCGACAGAACTTAAGAAGAAACCCAAATACTCAGGGCTGTTTGCAGGAGCAGGAGAACCAAATGAGCAGAGCCACAGCACCAGGGACAGACACGGATGTTACAGTGACACCAAAACCTGGGTTCAGCACCTTGCAAAACACACCCGAGGGGCACCACTGCATCTCACTGCTGGGATGGAGAAACAGACCCAGGAGCCAGGTACCCTCTCCCAGGGGACCAAAGGGGAGAAACTTCATCACTAAGGAGTTGGTTGTGCTTGACCTGCCAAGGCTTCCCTGGCGTGCAGCGCTGCGGTTGGGCAGCATGGGCAGCAACACTTCCACCTCCTCCTCCTCCCCTCAGGCGGCACTACCTTTTTTTCAAACAGTTGGGCAATTGTCTGAAGGAGAAGTCTAGGAGGGGAAAAACACATTCCTCTGAAACAACATCACTGCCAGGCACAGGGCTGCAGGATCATCCAGCCTTACTCCTGATCCCATGCTTAAAAAGCACCTTGAAAATAAAATATAGCCAGTATTTCAGGCAATATTAAAAGCAAGGAGAAAAGCAGTGCCTTCTTTTCACAAAGGACAAAATGTACCTTTGGATTTCTAACTCTCCTTTTTCAATTTTTTTTTTCCTGTTCTTCTGTCCCACGTGGAAGGGATGAAGAAATGCTGGGGAGGGTGGTGATTCAGGACAGTTTAAGTGTGCATGAACCGGCTGTTCACTCTCAGCACAGCACTTGTGCTCCAGAGAGATCACCCCAAGCCCACAACACTGCTCCTTCCTCCAGCAGACCTTCATGAATTCCAGCTGGAGACTCCTTTTTCTTCCCCCAGGGCAAAAGGGAAACTCACTGATATTTTTCATGTTTAGGATGAAAACGCAGGAACACTGAAACACATTAAATTGCTGAATTTCTCTTCCCCCACTCCCCCCTCTTTTTTTCTAGGAGAAGGGAGTCTTCCAACTCCTAAAACTGACCAGAAGAGCACAGTGCATAGGAATAGCACCAGGGAGAACCAAATCCATGGACCCCTCTGAGCCCCTGTGCACCACCCAGGAGTCACCACATGCTCACAGCAGCCACCACCAGCTCGACTCTCAACTCCCTCAGCCAGTGTTAAAACCACTTTTGATTAGGGGGAACAAGAGGAAGAGCATCCTCTGCAGGAGGGAACAGAAACCCAGTGGCCCCTGCAGCACTGGGGAGAGCTTTGGCTGTGTCAGCAGCTCATCAGTTTGCAGCTTCGGGCAGAAAGCGCTGCTGCCAGCAATGACACATTTTACCTGAGATCTCCCAAGCAAAGCTAAATTTGTAGAATTCAGTGTTTATCACTATCCCTTTGATCCCTTTGAGAAACACCAGAGGATGTGATGGGAGCTTCAGTGGAGCAGCCATGGACAGCCCAAGTTACCAAGGAACACTGGGCAAGACCAGAACTGTGCAGTGTCTGTGGTTGATTTTCACACAGTAACTGTTAGTGAGAGCTTTTGGAGAGCTTCCCTCCTTTCAAAAACCAAACCTCTCACTGAAGCCAGCAGTGCCAGTCAGTTTATGAAATGTTTTTATCACAAACTGAAGGACGGGGGTTTGGTTGTGTTTGTGTTTGGCAATGTCTGTACATTTGGATGATTTAGGCAGACGAGATCTGCTGCCTTTAATGCCCAGCTGCTCTATTTAATCCCTGTTAAAACTGGTTTTCTCCTTCAAATTTCTCTAAACACTGCTGGGAGGCTTGTTTAAAATACATCCCTTATGAAGGCTCCTGGCAATTCTGAAATGAGAGTTTTCCTTAATATTCCTGCTAACTTCAGGGGATAAACTGTTCAGCTATCACCACATCACAGTGTGGGTGATGTTAATGAGCTGGAGGAGAAGCCAGGCCACAGAAATGCCGAGGTCCCACTCCACTTCCCTCTGCCTTCACTCAAACAAGGTCTCTTGATGGGCTCTGACAGACCAGGAGTCCCCAAGTCTTACAGAGGAGCTGAGCACCTTCAGCCCACCAGTCAGCAAACACTAATTGAGATGTCCTAATTAAGGTCCTCTTAACCAGGAGGGTGATGGTACCACGTGTCCATCAGGACCTGGACAGCAGGAAGAAGTACCTGGGCATTTTGTGCATGGGACTGGATTTGCCTTCCCAGAGAGGTGATCCCTGGAGGTGTCTGACAGGGTCAGGCCCACATCTGAACTTGCAGACAGGAATGCTGCTCCTCCTTCAACTCAGCTGCACATCAAATACATACAGATTATGATAAAAAAATAAACGTAACCAGCTTTAATAAATGTCAAACAGGGAAAACTCCACACATCAGAAAGCCTTGGTATCCTGCATGAGTTGAAAGCCTGAAGCAGAGTAAGCCTGGCACGTGCTCTGTTTAAAAGGTTCCCCAGCCGCCCTATCAATGTATTTTTTTCTCCATTATTCACAGAAATCTGAAAGTTTCTCTTTCAGCAGGGACTGAGGAACAATTTTTACCTTCAGAATAAAATCATGTAGAGACACAGCTGTTCAGAGTAGTTTGCCATCACACTTGCACTGTGAATATTGAACAGAAAGCAGTAAGAAATCTGCCTTATGCTTACAACAAAGCTCTAAGATGTCTTTTAAATCAGCTTTGATTGTTGCATTTTTGATTTTTGTTTGCTTCTGAGGGATGCAGCATCCCCATCCTCAATAAAACCTCCTGCCATTCCCTTCCAACACAAATTGCAGTTGGGTAAGAAGCACAAGGCAGATTTGGGGGTTATTCCCATTTCAAAGGGTTCCCTCATGCCAGGAAGTGAAACAGAAACCTCTCCAACATCTCCCTGCACATGGGGAACAGCTTGCAGGTGTTCTGTCCTGCACATTGACACGGGTCAGTGCAGAACTGGGAAAACTGCAGTTAAACCCCTGCTGTCCTTTCCCCAGCACCTGCCCCAGAGATAAAATCTGTTTCAAGTGCTCAGGGAGGTTTAGCAGCAGCACCGACCACTGAGGGTGAAGGCTGGCCCTGAACAGAAGGGAAGAATACACTGATTTTACACTCAAACCCTCAGCCCTTCCCTCACAAAAGTCCTGTGGTCTCCAGCTATGAAAGTCATTTTCCTTTCACTGAAAACACATCACCCACATTAGCCATGAGCAAAACTATTGCAGTTCCTATTGTAGCAAAGCATCAAATGGGGTTTTTCCATAAGACGTGAAGTCACAACAGCTTAACCAGTGGAAAGAACCACACTGCAGCTCAACAGGCTCCAATTCAAGTCTGAGCACCACTACAATTACCTGTGACCAGAGACATGGAACAGCTGGAAAACCCAGCACTGACCCCAGCTGCCACACAGAGGCATTAGTACCAGAAAATGCATCATCCAGCCCCAAAACTCTGAACTTTGATAATTAGCACATGAATGTGTGCCATGCTGGAATCTCCTCTATCCCCAGGCTGGTGCTCTGACACAGCTTGGTCCTCATAATAATTTCCAAGTGAAAATACCTTTTTATAATGAGAACATATAAAGCAGCCCATGTCCTAAGCTCAAGCAGAAAGAAGCTTTCCTCCCAGCTTATCTGATTTTCCATTCATTTCAAATATCATGTTTCGGAAGGCCACTTCAGAGTTCAATTCACACTGCTAATTTTCCTTGGCAAGACCTCACGTTATCTGCAAACACTGGCTGAGAACCCAACTGCAGCAATGTGATACCCATACCCTGTTGCACAGCAACTGGGTAACACACGCATGTGGGAAATGTCGATATTCCAAAATAAAGGTGACAGAGTTATTAACATCAGATCCCGGGGGGATGTGGGAGTTTGAGAGGCAAGGAACACCAAAATTAAGGGATGTCCTCCCAGTCCCCAGCCTGCCTGGGGCACCATCACTGCCTGGAATGATCCCTCCCTGTCCCACAACGAATGCCCCAGTGCCAACGGGCACCTCCTGCTCTCCCTCTCCCTGCTCCACACAGCCCCAGCCTCCAAACCTGGGAACAAGGAAAGGTTCTGCTCACCCCTGCAGGCCCAGGCACAGCTTGCTCAGGGAAATATCATCTGGAGGAAATGAAGCAGACCAACAAACAGGTCTCTGCTGGAGCATCCCCCAGGAGATTTCCAAGCCCAGCCAAGTCCTTATGGGTTTTTCCTCAAGCCAAGGACCCTCCCACAGCAGTCCCCTCCACCACTACCTGTCCATGCTACAGCAGAGGTAAGAAACCTCTGCAATACAAAAATAACTTAAAATAGTTTCAACACAGTGAAATACATACATTCGAAGTTTCTTGCCCAAATCACTGTGTTTTTCACCACAATTCCCTCACACAAAGTTACAACATGGCAAAGCCTATGACAAACAACCAGTAAGAACCAAAAATTTTCCCTTTACACCCAAAAGTTCATCTTTGCCCCACAAAGAACGAGGAGCTGGATCCTGATCCCTCTTCCCAGTGCTGTGCAGGGCACCACAGCCCCAGTGCTGACACAGATCTGGGGCTTTTTCACTGGGACCAGGCTGTCTTGTGGTGCTGCTCTCTTGTTCCAACCCAGCACTACAACACAAAGGTCAGGGTTATACAGAACAAACATTTGGGCAGTTTATACCAAATATTATCTTATTTTTTGGTATGATTTTCCCAAACCAGACCAAACCCAACCTTCTGAACTCCTGGCAGGACTGGAAACCAATATTTCTTTCAGCATTTGTGTTCACACCTGGAGAAGCAGGTTCAGCTGAGCAACCATGGGGAACCCTGGGGTCCCTGGTGCCCAGCCCAGGGGACCCTGCTCCAAACTGGGAACCCTGGGGTCCCGGGTGCCCAGCCCAGGGAATCCTGCTCCAAACTGGGAACCCTGGGGTTCCTGGTGCCCAGCCCAGTCCAGGGGATCCTGCTCCAAACTGGCAACTGTGGCCTCGCTATCTCAGAGCCAAATCCATCACTTTTTATCACAAAGGTATCGCTTGAATTCCTACCCCGAGCCTGGAAAAAGGCTGTCAGGCCCAGATGTTTCAGACTAAAGACTGGCCCCAAACCAGCATTTTTCAGCAAACTTGGTCCTGTAAGAGAATTTCCAACAAAATGTTGAGATCAAACACTCCTGGAGCTGTCTCAATACGATGTGATCCACACAGCCAAAAGCCAGATTTGATTGTGCCCCTGCACTCTGATGCCAGACACTTCATGTTACCGGACCTCACGTACCTTGTGTGATTTATTCCCTTCATGCTGAAGTGCTTCTTGTAAAACTGCTGGGAGAAAGTAAAGTGGAATTTTGTCTGCTTCCACATCCAAGACTTGCACTACTATTGTGCTGGAGGTTTATTCCAGTTATTGATGCCTGGAAAGTTCACTGGGAACAACAAATACATCCCACTTGCTCCCAGAGCTCACTGGGATCATAGGAAAGGACTGGAGTCAGGCAGCAAGGCAGAGTATTTTTCACAATACATGGCATAAACAGGGTAATACCCACATCAACTTAGCAGGTTTGGGATGCAGAGGGATGGAACATGTTTAATACATCAGCAATTCAAACGAAAAGGTTACACTCAAGCTTGTAAGGAAGTTACTTTAATTTATAATAATAGTTGTAGCATAATGATTTGATCAGCTTTTAAGCGATATCAGCATGCTCCAAGATTTCAACTTCACCATTTTAAAAGAATGCCATGTTTATGTCACATTAATTACATTTCTGACTGAAACACAGCTTTGAGGAAGCAACTCCTCTCAGCTTTCCCTCTGCCTCCATCAAGCTGCCATGACCCTGGCATTAAAGAAAAAGGTCTGACACACGACAAGCCAAAAGCCTTCTGTGAAAATTCAGCTCCCACAAACACTGTGGGCACCTGGCACTCCAACTTTCTTTAAACTGAACCTTAAAAATGACATGACAAATCCACCCCCAGTGCTGCACCTATGAACTGGTTCTGCTGCCTCAGCCCAAGTCCAACTTCTTGGGAGCAACAAACAGGAACTGTGAGTTGTGCTGGACACCAGCCTGATGTGGAACAATTCCGCACCAGGGATTTCGGGCATAGTAAGCCATCATCTCCAGAGGACTGGCCATAAGAGTCAGAGAAGCAATACATTGTGCTCAGTGTCCAGCAGAACAGGAGAGATAGGAGAGGAGACAGGAGGAGAGGTGAGCTGGACACGCACTTGGAGGTAATGGGAAGACCAGGAGAATGTGCTGGAGAGCCCTGAGCAGCCGGCTCGGGCTGAGTAAGCCCAGTTCAAAGCACTCCTCAGATTCCAGCAATACCTCACGAGCACAACGCGCCCAGAAACGTGGTTTTCTTATTCTCTCCTGCATTGTAACCGTGCAGCTCCTAGCCCTACAGGTTTTCTGGGAAATCTGTTAAAAGTCCATCAAGTGCCCACCAGCCCTGACTGAAATCACCATGACGCAGGAGCATCTGGTTCCCACCAAGCATGACTCCCTTCAAAGCCTGGATATCACCTCCTCTCCAGTAATGGCAAGCAGCTTCTCCAGGGATGTGGGACTGAGCAGCCACCTCCTCCTTTCCCCCATAAAACCTCAAAAAACCCTCCAAGAAGGGGAAGGCACAGAGGAAGCACTGAAGTCAGAGTCTTTAATGTATACACTGAAGTAGAAACCCTCAAGCTGTATTTCACTGCCACAAATAGCAAATATTTAAAAATAAAACATTATTTTTAGCCTAAGTGGTGCTTAAGGATTCAAGAATAAAATATTGCCCAGAGACAGGGAAATGTCATCATGTGAAAATGCTGAGGCAGCCGTGTCCTGCTCAGTGAACACCAGCTCAGGGCAGAAAGCATTTGGGATCCTGTCTCAAACCTTAAAATCTTCCCTGATTCAGCCAAAAATCAGAGGAGAATGAGTAAGGTAGAACACCTTGGTGTATAAAATGATACAGAAACTCGCATAACATTTTCCTAGATCCTCTAGCAAAGGCTGTTCTGCACAGGGTAATTTATCCCCTGCCTTTCTTTTCCACAAGCAGCGACTGTAAGGTTGGGATATAGAATTCCAGTTGCTCCCAGACAGGTAGGGATCTACCAAAAAGGGGCTGTAAAGGAGAACAGACCGGGTTTGTCCCTTCCTGCTCCTTTACGACGCATGACAGACAACCTAAGAAAGCAGGAAAGCAGGCTGGGAAAATAAATCCCCTCTCCATGGTCTCAATTTGAGACTTCTTGAACGGAGGAAAAGCTAAATTAACATGGAAAAAAACCATCAGAGTTTTGAAATATCTACAATTACAGTTAGGTTTTGTTTTCTTTTTAAACAGTTTAAATCAAATGCCTGAAGAAGCAGATGGGAAACTCTCATGTGCTAAAAGTTGAGGCTTCTACCAGAGCTCTCCATTAGGAAACTAAAGACAAGGCTTAACAAAGAAGATGTTTAAGATCATAATTCTTATCAAAAAATCCTGAAAGGCTTAAGAAAGTTGGAAACTCATTTCTGCAGCAGTTCTGGTCCCCGCGCAGACAGATGGAGGGAGACAGCTTCCCCCTCCCCAGCGTGGGGTGGGTGAGGTAGGGATTGACTAACTGTGGAAAAATCCACATAATTGAGAAGACAAATGTTGAACAGTTATTTTACGGCTTGAACTATTCAAGGAAAAAGGCTGCCCGTGCCAAGGGGCCAGCCAGGCTCATTGTGTGTGCGAGCAGCCCTGGGCAGCAGCGGCACTTTCATCCCCCGCCAGGTGCAGCCTCGAGCTCTATCAGGGCTGTGAGTGCTGCAAACACCACCGAGAGGAGCAGCAGCATCTCCACTGTCACAGAGGGCAGCAAAATCCGCACACAGGCTCGGGAGCACGACCCACTGTCGAGGCCATTTACTGCTTCCCATGAGAAGCCTTATTTTCAATTGCTTAAAATGATGAAAAGCTTTAACAGCTCAGGCTCAAGATTCCCAGCTTGGAGCCTGCTTCCAGATGAATTTTCAAAAATAAAATAAAATTAGAGTTTCAGCCAAAACATCCAAGCCATTTCAGAACAATACTGTTTCTTCCCTGTTAAGACTCTGCAGTGGCCTCAGGAGCTGCAGTACCCCAATGTTTTCAGTGACACACACAGAAGATAGAGTAGGATGGAAAAGGACCCAGGAGGGGAACTGGTTGAGCAAGAATGCTGGAATATGGATGGGTGGTTTCAACAGTGAGGATTAGACACATTCAGAAGGGGAGAATAAAGATCACATCAATAAAAGCAGCAGAATGAGAAGTCTGAAGGAGGCCAAGTTATAGAAGAGAGGAAAGAGCGAGCTAGGGAAGGTCACAACAGAAAATAAGAACTTGTCTGTTCCATCTCCTGCTCTAACTCAGCCGAAGCCACCTGGAATGGTACATGCTCCTAAAGGTGTCCCACAACAAGGACTTCCCAACCTTCTGACACAGGCTGTGTCACTCCTGGTAGAAGGATTTCCTGCTCCTCTTGACCTCAACCCAATCCTATCACCAAAAGCCTCCCTCCTCTCTTGAAGCAGCTTTGCTTCATTCTTCAAGAGCCTTATGTTCCCATCTCACCTTCTGTCCTTCAAACTCAGCTGCCCTAGCAGGTCCCCTTTCCTGAGGAGTCTCACCTCAGCACTTCACACCAGGCTCAGTGCCCTGTCCATCTCCAAACAGACCCAGGCACCCCAGTTCAAGCCATGTTTAATTCCAACCACGAACAGCCAGGCCCTACAAACATTTATCCAATCCCTGACATACCCAGGGAAGGGAAATCTCTTGTGCCCATGCTGCCACAGACTTACAAGGACATCTCATGCAACAGCATCAAAGCTCTCCTGAGGTTCCAATGACACCTAATTCTTCTCATAGGGCTCTTGCACAGAAAAAATCCAAATTCATTGGACTCTTACAAGGACAGAGCCGTCGTCTCCCAAGTGCTTACAAGGAGTTTGTTCTGCTGCCCCAGTCTGACCACTGGAAACCCATCCCAGCAGAGCCTGACAGGCAGCACAAGGATGGAAATCCATCCCAGCAGAGCCTGACAGGCAGCACAGGGATGATTGCTCCTTGTTCTTCCCTGTGCTGTCAGCAGCCCTCCATGAGGCCACGGGCAGGACACCTCACATCTCCCTCATGCTGCTCCAACCATCCAACACTGCTGAAATTACCCTGAGCCTGAGCTCCAGAGCTCCCTGTGCAGGTTCCCATCTGGCTGCTGACCCAGGCTTGGAGACAGATCCATTCTGCAGTGGCTTCCCTGCTTTTTCCATGTTCATTTTAAGAATACCAGGAAATTTCACAGAAAATTAAAAAATTGGAAACACTGAAGCAGCAAAGTCTTGTGCTTAAAAGGTTAGGAAACACTAAAAATACTATTTTGTGTAAATACATTTCTCAAAGCAATGCAAATTCAGTGCAACCTTGGTTTCCATCACCCAGCAGGCAGCACAGGCAGGGTTACTTGCTTGACAGATACCAAATAATTTGTTTTATCCTCATCATCCAGCACAAGGCTGCATTCCTCATGGACTGCACACAACTCCAACTCTGCTCTAGAGAGTTAAAAGCTCCCTCACAGACCTTCCCACGATGGCCCTCCTGACAGCAGGTCTGAGTGTATTTTGATTTTGACAGCTTCCTTGGGAGATGAAACACTGTTATTCCAACTCAGATGGAAAATAGGAAAACTAATAGTCAAGGTTTATTTTGGATGTTCCATAAAGGAGAGTTTGAACCTCTCTCTTTTTTAAAACTACACGCAAACCAAACCTTATCTACCTTTCCAAGCAATATTTAATATATTTTGATGTATTTCAGGGTCACAGTTTCGTGGCGAACATGGCAGCATCAGGTTTACTGCTGGACTCGGTGATGCTAAAGGTCTTTCACAACTAAATGACTCTGCATTCCCCAGTCCTTCCCGGGGGGATGGGCCAGATGATCCTCAGAGGTGCCTTCCAAGCCCAACCACCCCATGATTCACTGCACCCAGAGCTCAGCCTGCAGCAGCTCCTGCCAAATGCCAGTGCTCCAGACCTCAGCAAACCAGAGCCTGGGATGCCAAGTCAGGCACACAGCGGGAATCACTCCTGGAAAAGCTCAGCCGGGATGGGTTAAGCACCCTCACACCAAGCTCCTGGGCACCAGCACAGACAGTTTTATGCTCTAAGGCAACACTTTGCTGCTGCTGCTGCCGCCACAAACTCCTCTTACAACCCTCGCCTCACTCTCTAAATGTTTTCTCACACCTGGAAGGAATGAGGCAGGGACCTTACAAATGGTTTTGTCACCACATACACACAGTTCAACCCCAGAAGAGATCAAGTCCTATGCAAAAATGAGGCAAGACCTGCAGAAAACAGCGTGCAAGTGTTTTAGGACTAGAAATATAGGCAAGAAGTGCCATTTAATCTCAGGTTTGCCATCACCCAGCTTCTCAGTGCTCATATTCAGCCTATGTACTGCACTATTTTGACCATTCAAGACAAAAGCAAAGTTAATTTTTCCCCTAGGAAGGGTTAAATCCACTTAAACAATGAGCAATAAAGACAGAGCAGTGCCCCAGTAACACTGAAGTTGTTTCTATTCCATACAATAAGCTCGGGAAGCAAAATTAAATCTATCTGCATGGTCTGAGGTCACTCAGGCTAGGGATGGTTATTTTAAATCTGAATATTAGAAACATATGCTTCTCTACGGAGGTTTCTAGCAAACCTGAACCTGCTGGTGCTCAGCCTTTCCCAGGGAATGCTGAACATCTCCAGAGCCCACCAAGCAGGACTGGAGCCATCTCCAAGGGGGTCACAACGGGCAGGGCTGTAACTCCATAGGATGAAAACAGATATTGTTTAGACAGGATGATGAACATTTCTAAAAATTTAATCTTTAATCATTTCTGATTTACAAACTAATCCTAACAATGATGCAATGCACCCACAGCCCCATTGGTCTGAGGCTCATAACTCAAGCACAGCCCATACACAGTGCTAATTAGTTTGTATTACAGCAAAAATGCTCTTAATAAACAGAAATGTGAAACGACTTTTGGACTGTGCAATAGCCATGTAAATAATCCTTAGGAGGAGCCCTTTACTGTCCATGTCCTGACTGGGCTGGCTGCACCAGGAGCCTGGGGCTGAGCACTGCCCTGGGAGAGGGGAATCACATTCCTGGTGCTGTTTCCAGTAAGTCTCTGCATCACCAGGAATATTTTCACTCCCCTCACTGATGGTACACGAACAATTCTCTAGGTGTGCACAGAGCAGCAGCTAGAACAGAGCTGCAGCCTCAAGCACTTTGATGGCAGTGTCGGGGTAGCAAAAATCTCACACACCAGGCTGAGCTGAGTCCCCCCTGGAAGATTTTGTGCCACCCACTGTGACCAGAGGTGACACTGCAACCTTGACTCACAAAGCTATTGCAAACAAAAACACAATCCTACAGTTTCTGGTTGGCTTTAGAAACTTGATTTTGACAAGAAACTGAAAACGTTACATAACCATATAATTAAGGGATTATTGTGTGAGGTAGCTAACTTAAAATGATCCATTCTAGTTAACAGCATCCTGACTGGGTACAGCATTCTCCTAACAAGGAAAAGGACATAAACAGTGTCCGATTTTGCAGCTTATCTATTTATGAAGTTATTTATGCTCTGCTATGAACTTTAGAGGAGCCGGAAGCAAAAGAATCCATCCTCAACGGAGCAAAGCAAACGGACACTGACAGGGTAAAAATGCCAAACAGGGCAAGTTTTGCAAGCTCTCAATATTTACCATCCATCCCAGAGTACTCCATTCTCATGCAAGCATGTCACAATGAGAAAACAACATTTCTATAAGGGTAAAACAAACAGCATTCACAATTTCTGAAAGCATTCTTCCACAATTATTGCACTAGATTAGATTGCCTCATCACCAGGGCCAGAGGCCATTTACACTATTTTCTTTCTTTTTTACTTTTTTATGGAACAGATGAAAGGATTACCGAAAGTTTTCTGGGCTCAAATTTGGAGCTAATGATGGGAAAATTCTTTTGCTAATCCCCACTGCTAGCAGACTCCTGAGGCTGGAAAAAAACAACGTCTCCTGGTACTCTGCTTCTATTTTGCTCATCAGTGCAAAATGCCCCGCTCAGGAGGTTTGCAAAGGTCCATCAGCTTTAAGCAGAGCCATAAAATCTGCAGGACAGGGCTATAGTGAAAACCTGAGTGAAGAACCACGTGAAACTCCCATTAAAACTTGGATGCTGCCCAGTGAAAGCCAAGGATGGGACTCAGCCACACAGCAGCCACCTCCATCCGAGCTGTAGCCTGGGGGGAATGGGGTTTTCCAGGATATTCTGTGCCAAGCAGGCTGGAGGGACCCCACCTGAGCAGTCCCTGCTGGCTCCAGAGGATTCTCAGACAGATGAGTGGAAAAATGTGGAGCTAAGACAAGGTGGTGTCACCTTGTGTCACCACCTGTCCATGGACAGGGACCGACCCTTCCATGGGCACAGCTCCCACCAAACCCCAGTGATGCCCTGGGACAAAGCTCCAGCACTGCTCCTGCTCCTGCCCCTCAGCCCAGCAGCGCAGGAGCAGCAGACACCGCCAAGGCACCTCCCTCCCAAAGGCAAAGTTTAATCATTTTGCAGTCATTTAACAAACACAAAGGATTCACGTGTACCAGCTCTGGGCGAGGAGTAAACTTTGCATAATTAATCCCTCGGTCCTGGTGCATCTGCAAATGCACAGCTACACCAACTGGCACTCAGGGGAAAATGCCTCTGGCCACCTCGGAGAGCTGGGAAGTGCAAACACCTCCAGAGAGCCGGAGCTGCCGTGGAACGGAGAAAGCAGACCCGAGGAACAAGTCTGGAAAATCAGAACCCAACTCCCTAAAGCCTGATTCATTAATGCACATTATCAGCTGCTTCTGAACTAAGCCACATTTTATTTTAACACCTGGACAAGCTACAGGCACCTCCTGAGCTGCAGAAGGTGGGAACATCCCCAGCAGGTCAGGGAAGTGGAAGTCAAGCTTCCCACAGAAAGGGGCGGTTTGATGGAAAATCTTACTCGAGGAAAAAGAAATGTTGAGGCAGCACTTCATGCAGATGAACTTCCCCTGCCTCCCCACAATACAGACGATGCCATTATCACTCAGCACTAGGAAGGAAAGGAATTCCAGGGAAGGGGAAATTGCAGGGCAGTTATCCTCATCAACCTGAGCGTGCAGCAGTGACACGAGCTTGGCAGAGCGCCTGAGCAAAGTCTGCTCATGGTTAAGCACAGGGCATGAAGTAAGATGTGCACAGGGAAAACAGCCCCTGGAAAATATTGCTCAGGACTTCAGCTTTTCCAGGGTGCCAGTGGCAACAAAATGTCTGACCTTATCCCCCCATATCCGCCAAAAAAAAACAAAAAAAGGGATTGCAAAAAGTCAGCGGAAACATGGGAGTTCCACTTGCCTGGCAGGGATGAAGCCAAGTGCTGAGTGATCTGCCCCCACATCTGTAAAGTCAGGCTATTTCCCAACTCTCTTGGACAGCTTTAACATCTCCTGATGACACTTCCTACACGGCTGGCAGGTTTGCTGCTCGTGGCTGTGGGACACGAGGAGCAGAGCTCAGGCTCTGAGCAGTTTCCTCAGGATCTCAGATCAGCACAGACAATCCTCACTACTTCCTACTCCAAGCACTCAGGAAAGTTTCCCTCTTTTGAGAAGGAGCTGCCTGTAGCTCAAGGAAGAGCTCCCATGAAAACACAGGAGTTTTGCTCAAGGCTTTGTAACTGTCTGTAAGACAAACAACACCAGCATTATTTGGATTATTTGTAAAATGGAGGACTGAATACATTCCATTTCACAGATGTTTCGAGGCCTCATTGCTAGAAAAACTCTGGCAAAAATGCAATGGCATAAAACACAGAACCTTCAGGGTCCCAAAAACATAAGGATTTGGGGAACCATCCCCAACCCCCAACAGAGAAATGGGACACAGATCGTGTATTTTCCTGAGGAGAAACCAAAGTTTCACAGAGAATCCATAAACATGCTCATGCTTCCCACCTGTTTCCTATTTAGCGCAAAAAAAAAAAGCAATTAATGTGACTTTTTAAGCAATGATTAATAAAGAACCCTATGAGATGAGACCCCTAATTGAAAATGCCTTTCCTCACATGAGGCAGAGGATCAAAGTATGACAAGAGCACTGAGCAGAGTCTCTCCCAGCTGCACAAACGGTTCCTTAACAACCTTAAGATTAATAAACAAAAACATATTCCAGCCATTTCCTATTCCTCCTGGATTTAGCCATGGCAAACAGGAGAAATCCACCCTCCTGCTTTACTCTCCTTCAGAACAGAGCTCCCATGCAGCACCTCATGGCAGTGATGTGAATTTGGGAACCCCTGACTCTGAGCAGACTCACGGGGAGATACAAAGGGGAAACAGCATCCCTGGAAGAAGCAGATTTCAGGGTTATCATTTATCAGCAAGGAAAAGGACACTGCCCTCCTCAGTGGGGAAGCACAAGCCAAGGATAAAGCACAGGGGTGCAGCCTTTGTGAGAGGGAGAAGCTGGCAGGGCTCTCGCCGAGCTGTTACCAGGTCAGGAGGAATGGAAAAGTCAGGAGCACTGGAGGATCTGCTCTCCCAGGGCCAGCTCACGTCATGTGCACAATTAAGTGACTAACAAAGTGGATTTACCAGGAGAGCAATTCCACCACTTGGACTCTAGCTCCTCTGAAAGGAAAGAGGTACTCCTGGTTCAATATTGCACTTAATTTGATCTACATTCACTGCCATGAACCCTCCCAAACCCAATCATTTGGAACAAACAATGCAACGCTCCTCCTTTAATCGCTGGCTCAAGACTCTTCCATTCAGTTCGTCAGGAAAGGCACAGAATAGGAATGCTCAAGTGAAGCCCTGCACCACAAAAAAGCTGTCATAAAACAGCAAAATGCAAATCGAGTACAAAATTAATTTTGTGCTTTGGACCAGCAATCACCAATCTTTTTGTTCAAAAGTCAGGCTTGGAGAAACACCCTGAGTGTTATACATTGTACACAGCCCACAGGGAATGGAGTGAGGCACAATAAAATCAGGTGATAAATGGGCAGAATCTGCAGTGGTTGCTTGAACATAAACCTTTAGTGTCAGCTGCTTGCTCTGTGGGCACGAAGAGCAGTCGTGTGAGGAGAGAAAAAAACAAATCCCAGTCTTATATAAAAGTGAGGCAAAATCTTGTCCTTACCGTTCTGCTCATCCAGCTCATTCCCAATTTCCTGTCCCATTTGTTTTTGTCGGGATATGATTGAAGAGAGAACATCAAGTCCAGCATCTTGTTCTGCACCAGGAAAATATATTAAATTACTTTAAAAAGTTGCTGCTATGCCAGGCTACATAAAATAGGTAGAAGTGAAGAAAAAAAAAAAAAATCCAAGAATTTAACATTCAGCCGTTACTCAACCATAAATGCTCTGGCACACACAGCGAGCTCCTGATTAGCCTTTTTAAATTTTCCGAGCAACTTTTAACATGAATAAAAGAAAACAGGTGATGCAAACACCAAAGAATTCAAAGAGAATTTTAAAGCTGCAAGAGGATATAGAGCATGGGGGAGAGCTGACGGAGAGGGGACAGGGGAGTGAAAGTGTGATGTGCTCCCAGAGTTCTGCAGAGCTCCTGTGTGAAGAACCACATCCCCCATGCCCTGCAGGCACCAGGGAGTCCCTCAGCCAAAACGTGCAGCTCTCTCTGCCCAAAGCTGCCAGGGAGTGGTACAAGAGGAACTGCAGGAGGGTCAGTGCCCAGGGCACAGCAATGATGCTGCCCAAACGGGGTGCTGAGGACCCCCTTCCCCTCGATGGCCCTCCAACACCTCTTTCAGCTTCAATTTAATTACCTATAATGTAATTTAAAACGCAGTTGAGGGTCCTCCTGGGCCATCCAGACAGAGCTCAGGCCACTCTCCTGAGCTGTACACAAGTTGTTCCCATGCAGAGTGAAGCAGGTCTTATCTGGAGACTGATTTCATTCCACCTCTTCCAATACTTTAATTGCCTGGAAATTACCTCATTAACCACCTGATGTCCTCAGGCTGAGGTTTCCCAACGCTTCCAAAGTCAGAGATTTCTTATGGGTGCTGAGGGCCAAAATTTGAAGACCTTTTCTGGATGAATTCTTACCTTGTTAATTAATTTCTAATTAATTCTTAGTTTTTACCTTGTTCCAATTCAGTAAGACATTTAATGCCCCCAGCAACACCCCTGCATCCAGTGCAGTTATGTGATCACACTGCACACCAAAACCAAGAATTTGGTCAAAATCAGCATTTTCAAAACTTAATTTAAGAAGTTGCATCCAGTTAAGAACATTGCAAGCACAATGCTGCTCCTGCAAACACAGAAAGCAGCTGCCTGGAGCTGTTTGACATCTGTAAATAATAAAACTTCGGCACAAGTTGGTGTATTGGCACTCAATTAAAGGCTCCTCTCAGGTCCCAGCAATGCTCAAAATAACCAGAAAGGCTCTTGTACCTTCAATGATCCTTCTCTGCTGCTGCCTGAGCTCATCAAAGCCAAGTCCTCTGGTCTCCTCCGATTCCTCCAAGAGCCAGGGGTTGGTGATGCCTCGTTTGACCCGTCCTGCCATGAGGCTGGACCTGGAAACAGCTTCAGTGAGTGATTTCCAACACCAAGCCCTGGCAGACAGCAGCACTCAGGGCTGAGCACTCCACGGGGCTCTGCGCAATCCCAGGAGAAACCAGCCAAAAGCAGTCCCCAATAACAAACCCATCTCACCGGCTGGCAGTGGAAAGGAAGGAGAGAATTCATTTCACAGGCAACAATTAAGCTACAGAGTGAAAAACATACCAGAGATTGTATAATATATCCACATAGAATGTTGTTTGCATGTAGAACACACAACATTCCTGGGAATGCACATTACTCCTGTATTTGCTACGTGATCAAAACACAAACTTATAAAAATACTGCTACAGGCTCAAACAGTAAAAGGATCCACTTGTTAACAGAGATGCAAATCAGATGAGACTTTTAATTCCCTGCAATCCTGACCAAATCTAACCAGGATCATTCCTGAATTTCAAGAACTGTAGGTGGACGCAGCTCCCCCCCGCATTTCCTAGTCTGGCATCAACCTGAATGAGAAGCCAGGAACACACACTTTAAAATGAAAGAGTAATTAAATAATGGGTTTTCTTTTCAAAGAATTATGACTTGAGAGTGTTCACGTTACAGACACTTCCCTCGTGACCACAGAAAACAAGTTTTCCATGTCCAGGGCACATAAATCCAAGCAGTAAAATGAAACTCCACTTATATATTTCCTCAACACCAGATTTCTGGTTTCTGCCTTTCAGCTCTTCACTGGTATTTCCTATAAGACAAACATCATGATAGACTGAGAGTCCCCTGAACCCAGAACTACAGCTCAGGTTCGGGGGGAGGCATGGTAAGGTTGGTTCCCCCACAGCTGTTCACAAGTTGGAACTTTTGCTTTCTGCTTTGTTTTTTCTAAACTCTCTATTTTATTTCCTTTTTACCTTTTCCCTGTTCTTTCCCAAAGCACTTCCACAAACAGCGCAAGAACAGAGAGGATTTTTTGGATCTCTCAAATTCTCAATGATTTTAGTTGCGCCAAGACCTAAATTTGAATGCTGCAGTTGTTCTGGTGTTTTTAATTGAGTTTTTAATTGAGTTGTTCTCCAGCAGATGCTCAGATGCTGCCCAGTGCCCACATCTGCTGGACATCCCTCTGTGGCCAAAGCCCCGGGGCAGGAGGTCACTGTGCACAAGGACAGCGGGGCCAGGAGGGGTCAGGGCCCTGCTGACACTGAAGGGTGTCCAGGCACAACCCCGAGCTCGGGCCGGAGCTCCGGGAGGAATTCTGGGGAGCTGGGGACATCTCCTGGCCGTGGGATGGAGCAGCACTGCTGGAAAATCACCCGCACATGAGAGCTCTTCGGCTCCTCTCCCTGGACACTGTGACGTGGGCACTGGACTCCAGCTCAAGGTGAAGTCAGAATGAAAAATAGAAAAATAGAAAAAAATCCACTTTTTTTCGGCTAAAACTAGCTACAAAGCACTTTTTATAAATCTTAACATCTCCCTTAACCACCCCAGTGATGTGGAACACCAGAGCAGAACCAGCCCTGCTGTGCCACGACCAGCTGGGTATCAAGGGCAACACCAGAGAGGAGCTGAGATTCTTCCGCATTCCAGTCCTGCACTTCCATTCAACTTCCATGTCTTTATCGAGCTTGGCAATCAGGCTTGATTAGACAAAGTGACACACACCTGGAATGAAGTTTTACACATTACCCAGCTTTCCTCCCTGCTTTGGGGGATTAAATCCTCCCTGCACTTTTATCTCAGTCTCACAACTGGCACCAGGTTTGTGAACACGACAGAAGCATTACACTGGTAAAGATGGAAAAATTATTGCAGTTCACCCAATTGAGTTCAATTAGAAGGATACAAAATCCAGGGCAACAACAGCTGACAAAGTTGTTTAACTAAAGCAAAGGGAACATAAGGCTCTCTGCTTGCTAAAAAGAGCACAACTATTTCTGCCTGTTAAAAAAGAGCCAAGGCAAGCAAATTTGAAATAATTTGCAGTTCTGTCTCTCTCCCTCCCTCCAGTGCTCTGCCCTATTCTTGTAGGTTGGGTCATGACAAGTGGTCTGCTCGTTACAATAATCTTTGTGACATGTTTGGTAACTACCTTCCCACACAACGTAGCAGAACTTCCTCCCTCCTCTGATCCTGCCCTGCCTCGCCTCGGTAGTGTGAAGATTAAAGCTTATCCAATTAGCCACCCACTGCCTCCGCCAAGTTAATCATGCAAATCTTGGAAGCCGTCACAGAGCACTGGAGTGTGGGGATAGCTTTTGATTATAGGAGCAGATTTAACTAATTACAAGGCTCAGCAATGTGCCCAAGTATAAAAGGTGATGGGGTTTAAAATCAGGGAGCTATGTCACTGCCTAACAAGAGAGGGCTTATCTTATTGTTTCACTGATAATTCTTATAACACCTCCCAAGTAACTTAGATTGCTCAAGCAGCACTTACTTTAGGCCAAGGCCACACATCGAGGCTTAAGGCTTTAGAAGACTGATCAGCAAGACTGAGTCTTAAACAAAACCTGGGTCATATGACAGCTGGGTGGATGATCACTTGAACATTCCCTTAACTACAGTGGGGCTCTTTGAAGCACCCAGGGCACCCTGGCCTGGCTTCACAGGTCACTCTCCACAGGGGTGGGGAAAGACTGGGGCATTCTCTCACTTACAGTGCTCACCCTGTATCTTTAGGGAGCTCCAAGCTACTAAATAAAACAAATATAATTTTAACATACAAAATAAAAGCTCCCTCTATCCCTCCAAAAACCCATGAGAGGCCACAAGACCACAGGCACTTTCAAATCCCCTCCAGGTACCATCCCAGGTGGAGACTTCCCCACAAGAACTGCTCCTGATGGGAAGCCTCCAGCATTCCCTGCAGCTGGCAGAGGACTTCCAGCCCCACCAGCACAAGAACTGCTGTTCCCATGTTCCAGGAAATTCCACGTTGCTCTTGACACCATTTCCCTGTGGCTGGGTTCACTGGTCCCACTGCTTCAAGGACTGGGAGCTGCACGTGCTACCTGAGGAGGGTGTTGGACAATCCCGACCACACTGGTTCATGACCACACAGCCAAAGGCACATTAATCCTGGAAAACCTCATTCCACTCCTAGATCTGATCCTGGGACTCAGCTCTCAGGTGCTCTCCTGGATGGAGAATCACCTCTTCTCCCACCCTTCCCATCACCTCCCGGAGCTGAGGCCAATCCCATCCCGCTCAGGAGGCTCCAGCAGGAACTGGGAGGGAGGAAGGACGCCAGGAAGGAGTTTTACAGGCACCTAAACAACTATTGTTGATCTTATTTCCTGAAGAGCATTTGCCCCCCACAAACAACAGCCAAATTCCCAAAAGCATTTGACACCTGATGGCTCATGGATTGAAGGGAGCGCTCATGGATTGAAAGGAGCACTCATGGATTGAAGCCTGGTTGGCATTAAGCAAAATTCCTGTTCGGATCAAGGCTGAAATACCTTCCATCTGACAGGAAAGTGCTCAACAGGAAAAATGGTGACCCACACTGAAGAGAAAAAAGAATATGGACACTTCTAAAATGTACCTGGGGTAGCTCTTACTGAAGGTTCTTTGTGTCCCACAGATACTAGAAGTTGTCTCTATTTTTGAGGAATTCCAAGAGAAATCAAGGAAGGCCAGTTAATTTATTGGTGACTGACATGGACTTCTCCAGCCTGAGACCTGGTCAGACAGGAGCAGAATATTCCCATTCCTCTGTCTCCACAAATGTTTAAATACTCTAAAAGTTTGACATGTGACATCCAGAAATCAGCATTCCTGGCTGCTTTTTCCAACCCTGCCTTTGGAATGGAGTGAAACCCTGAGAATCCTGCCCCATTGAAGCCCCTGTTCTAACAACCTGCACAGATCTCTCCCAAGGAGAAAAGGGGGCAGAAGATGCTGAAATTGTGATTAAAACCCAATTAAAGGAAATTTGACTGGCCCTGCTCAAGGGGAGTCACGCAAACAGCACAACCTTTCCCTGGAAAATTCCAGCAGTGTCTTAATTAAGGCCAGGAGGGGCCGGAAGGGGCAGGAATGCTGTCCCCAAGCCATGGAGCGTCCTGCCCACAGTTGTCACTTGGAATCAACCCTGAGAGCACTAAACCACAGCCCTGCACCCCAGAAACGGCTTCAGAGCAGCTTTCAAAGGATGTAAAACTCACTGAGTGGTGACCAGATGTAAACCAGATTAATTCCAGGGAAACCCTCCCAGCCCCAGGCCCTGGGACAATAAATTTGTGATCAGTGGTGCAGGAAGGTTAATGAAAGGAAGGGCTGCTGCAAGAACAGGACCTGGGCAACGTGGGCTGTCACATCAGGGCTGGATTAGATATGGAAAAGCAGCACAAACAAGGGAAGTGTCGCTGCTCAGCCCCATCAAACTCCAGGTGCTGATTTTTCTAATGCAGGGAAAGCTGAGTGTCAGCTCCAGGCACATTCCAGGGGGGCTCTGCCACCTCCAGAATCCCAAAGCTGGGCCGGGACTCTGCAAGGATTTCAGAGGGATTTCAGAGCTGGGAATGGCAGCTGAGCCCTGCAGACCCTGGGGGCTCTGGGCCTGAGACCAGCTCCTGCCAAGGTCCTGCCAAGCCCCTTCCAAGATCCCAACAGCGACACCTTCCAAGCTCCTTTCAAGCTTCTTCCCAGATCCCTCCAAGCCCCTTCCCTACAGACCCACACACAGCTCAGGCTCAGGCAAGAGAGGAAAGTTGGCTTTACTGGCACATGGTTCAGGCCCTGAGTTGTCTCTGCCTGTCCCCTTGAAAACCAGACCCACAAGGGAGACCATGGTAGGGGTGTGAATTCACCTGACAAAATATTTGGCATAGTTTTATCCATTTTTAATAAAAGAAGTTGAAAGAGAACTATAAAACATCAAGCCTTGCAACACTAGCAAATAAATACTCTCTCTGACGTTATCTTCTGCTGGAAAATACTGGATTCCCTGATCATTTCTAATGGGGCTTGAAATTATCAGGGGATTTTGATATTTTCCTCCTGTTTGCCTTGACACCTTCTGGCTGAAGCAGCCCAAGGCTGAACCCCTGAAGCAGCACCTTGCCAACACTGCCCTGCCACAGCAGGGATGGCCACAGAGGCCACACCAGCTCAGGGACTGCTCAAAGCAGGGGACACAAGTCCCACATCACCGTCCCACAGACATTTTGCCTACTCGCTGTTTTACATGTTTTGGGTGACTCAGTGATAGATTTAAGAGCCAACACAATAACAGGATGTGCACTGAGCTCTGGAGAATCCAAACCTGGAACAATTGTTTGGGTTCAACCACAGTCTGGAGGTTTATCACCTGCAGCAGGTGCTGCCCTGACATCTGGCTATGTAAAGACGACCAAAAAAATCACAATCACATGTCACAGACTGGGCTGGGTTGAAAGAGACCTTGAAGATCATCCCATCCCACCCCCTGCCATGGGCAGGGACACCTTCCACTGTCCCAGGCTGCTCCAAGCCCCATTCACCTGGCCTTGGACACTTCCAGGGATCCAAGGGCAGCCGCAGCTTCTCCGGGCAAGCACAGGCTTTGCGTGTAACAAACACCACCCCAGAGAATAAAAGCACTGGAACCAACCCCCACACCTCCTCACTGAAGAGACCCTCAGCCACCAAGAACGCACACAGGAGTGCAGAGAACCACCAGCTGAACTCACCAAAACCAGTGCCTGAGCCCAACAGCCACCACTCACAGAAAACTGCCAGGAACGACTGTGACTGACAAAACTACAGCACTTCTAAGCAAATGAAACTCCCTGTGCTACCTGCAGGGGTAAATGAGCTCAGGTATTCCCTCAGACACACCCAAAGCACAGATCCCGTTGGGATTTGAGGGGACAGTGCCATACCTGGTCATGTCTGGCTCCAGGCCTTCATTCCTGTAGGATGCCTCGAGCTGTTTGTGCCGTGTGAGGAGGTCGTCCACCAAATTCTGCCTCCTGTCTCCCTCCAGCTGTGTGCTGATGACTCTGGGTTAAGGACCAAACTCAAAAACACCAAAAAACTTTCATTTTATTACATAAACTAATACCTGTTATACAGTCTTAAAATAAATCAGACTTCCTGATCATCAAAATTAACAATTTTAACTCAAAAAACAGGCTCCAAGATCTAAGAGGATTGGTCTGAATGAAATCGGATTTCTGAATGAAATCTGCTGTTATTCTGTGTTTCTGCTCTTTGCATATCTCAAACAAAAGGTTTCATACAGTGGCCACAGAATGATCTTTATGTCATCATCTCAAAGTAATGAGAGAACTGGAAGGATATTTACTGCCAAATTAGCACTAAGAATAGCATTTCCCCCTCCAAAATCCAACAAAAGTCATTTTTTGTTTATTTGGTGGTCTCTGACAATGTAACAGTACCGCACAGGTTAAGCTCAGAGAAGGATGAGATTTCTTAAAAGAGCTCCAAATTACACTGTCACCAACAGGGCAGGACCAAACAGAACAGAGCCTTTAAAATCAGCAGGATATTTCTCATCTCCCTTCACTGGAGGCTCCTCACACAGACCAGAGGAGCAGCTCCCAGCCAAGTGATCAGAGAAAAACCAGAATTTTCCTTCAAGCATCTGTTTCCACTTGTAATTCATGAGCAGAGCACCCGACAGCCACTGGTGAGCAGAGGAACAATGCACACAGTGCCTCTCAAGAGCTGTGGCTTCCACAGGGGACCTGGGTGGGCTTTTTTAGATTAACCTTAGTGACATCCTGAAGGACTCCAAACTCTGCCCCAAGCACTACTGAGTGGATTCAGCAGTGGCTGAACTGGTCTATCTGTGTTCTCTGCCACAGCAGCAGCATTTGCCTGCTCAAGCACCCACTGGGCAGGGAGTCCCAGCCCTGGCCATCAGCACAGAACTCAGGGACGGGGCTCAGGAGGGATTTCTGCTGTTCTAGGCTGAAATTAAACATTCCTCCCTCAAACCAGGCTGTTCCTGGATACCTTCAGGGAGGTGGACACACCTGTGACTCCTTAACCAGACTCTTCTAGCGTATCCAAATCAAGCCATGGGGTAACACTCATAGCAGAGGATCTGTGATTTCTTCCCAAGGCATATTTTGCAGCATTTTGACATCAATCTGAAGCTGCAGCCCTGTTGTTTTCAAGTCAGTCAAAGCAAGGATACCCCAGCCCTCCTCACAGCCTGAACAAAGCTTCCTCCTTCCTTTTAGCAAGGGCTGGCCAAGAGAAACTATCACCTGGCTCACACACCAGCAGTGCCTGCACAGCACAGACAGCACCAGGACAGCTCAGAGGTGCCTCAGACATCTTGTTAAGCTCCTCTCAGACCATCCTGTTAAGGATGGTGACACAGATGTGGCCAGAGGCAGGCTCCTTCCCACCACCCCAGAGGTGCCCAGCCCTTCCCACACTGCAGCTGCTGTGAAAATAATAACCAGCAGCCCAGAGAAAGTTCTGGTGACAAAGCCTGCAAAGGGAACAAGGGGAAAACCCGGAGTGTGCACATTTCCCACCGTGCCCCACAGCGCAGAGGGGCAGGGGTGCTGTTTCCACAGATACATCTGGCGCATAGACACTGCCCGCAGCAGCAGCTCCCGCAGCTCCTCAATCTTCTCCCTGAGACTCTGCAACGAGGATCTGATGGCCACATTGACCTGGGGGAACACAGAGATTGTCACTGTCCTGCTCCGTTGTATTTGCATGTTACACTTGCACATTTCATCCCACTTCATGATAACATATTTAACTTTTACTGCACAGGTGTGAAGGGCTCCACTGCAGCCCCAGAGTTGTTCAGAGCCAAGTCACTTCAGGCTGCTTACAAAACAATGGAAGAGTTTCACAAACACAACTTTAAGGCATTAATGCTGTTCAATATGGAAAGCTGTCTTTCAAGTCTTTATAAACACACTTCTTCATACGGGCAATACATTTCAGCACATTTTAATATTTTCCAGATAATTTTCCAGCTCCTTCCTCTGATGTTTAATACAAATACAGGCATCAGCTTCTTTTGCCACCAGATTTCTTTCCCAGCTCCCAGGATTAAAGGGAAGGTTGCTACAGGTTCACACATTCCCTGCACTGAACTCCTCCAGACTTGAAATTTAAGACCCCAAAGAAATTCAGATTGTTCCACTTCCCTTCTCAGCAGCACCCAGGACTCCCAACCCTTTCTCACCACTGACCTGCCCAGGATCCAGATGTGACTGTTCTCAGTAAAAATGTAATTCATTCTTCTCTGCTGCAAGCAAACCCCAGGCTTGCAGGAACCCTCCTGCTTTCTCCCACCCCTTCCCTAGTCAAACTCATATTATCCTCTGAGCTTTTCCTCCTCAAATGTTATTTCTTTTCATTCCAGTTATGTAGAAAAAACATTCTTAACTGCAATTAACAATGCAAATCGTCCTAATTAAGACTTGCTGTGCCTCTTGTTTACAAGCTCCCAGCCCTGCTCTGGCTTACAATGGGCAGCAACCCCAGCTGCTCCATGGGGAACTGGGAACAGAGAGGAATACCTGCTTCCACTCTCAATCCTGCTTTCTGGAAACACAGAGGCAGTAGTAACTCTCTGCAGGGTCCTCGTGCTGCCAGACCCTGCACGGCCACTCCACCCTGGGTGTCTGCTCGGGGGTGGAGCAGGAGAGCCTCTGAAGATGAAATCTCCCTGGCTCGGTGAGGTTTTGCTCTCAAACACCACCAAATACAACAGAGAGCAGATGCACCCAGGCTGAGGCAGCCAAAATCCACCTCTGAACCAAAGTAGCCCAACACCACCATGGCAACAGACCCAAGGGATGGATCCAGGATGGGGGATCAGTGCTTTCGGGAATGCTGAAGCCTCTGCATGGCCTCCAGCTCTGCAATCAGGTAACTAAAGGTCTTTTCATTTGTTCTCAGGTCCAGGTGGAGAATGCTGCAGTAGACTGACCCAGAACAGCAACAGAGCATGAAGGTGACACAGCCAAAAAAGCCACCAAATGCAGACACCTGGGCAGAAACTGCAGCGAGAGAACAAAAGATTTCACTTCCTTTACAGAAAATAAAGAAAGAAGAAAAGTAGAAAGGAAAGAAACCAATGGAAGTTTTATGATCAGCTTAATAGAGCAAAGTTCAGAGATGGTAACTGCTGGATTCTAATCTTTCCTCACAGTTTACTTTTCCATTTTAGATTTTATGCTCTATT
>VYXC01011376.1:0-28306 GCA_013397175.1 Platysteira castanea
ACTTCAACCCAGGACAGAGACTTCTACAGTTTTACCATAGCAATACATTTAGCATCAGGATGATAGTGCAACATATCAGTGCAGTTTTTACTGAGTTCACATAAAAAAAGATATAAAGGATCTTACATGTAAAGAAAAACACAATCAATGATATATGAATAACTGAAAGCCAGCAAAACCAGTGGATATTTAAGAAGGAAATACTTAGTTGATATCTAAAATCACTTCTTCTCCCTATTTTATCCAACTGAATTGTAATTTTTAAGCAAAAGTATTTTTCCAACAAAAAGGGAGGAAAAAAGGACTACTTCTTTCACAAGAGAAATTATAGTTAGTCACTTCAAGGACAAATTTACAGGTACACCCACATGGAATCCACAGTCTCTACAAGTGGTATGACAGAGAAAACATCCTGGATAGATCCAACATGTACCTGGCCTCCCAGTTCAGATACTCCTGAAGCTTGGCTAATAGGCATATTTATCAAACAATGGTTTGAGAAATATCCAGCTATCCGTGGAGGACAGTCCTGTAACAAACAGTTCCTAGAGCTCACTGAAATATGGTGGGAGATGTTACTCCATACATAAACACATGCTGCGGTAAAAGACTCCCCTGGGAAAACCTGTCCTCAGGCAATTCTGACGGTGGTGTCAGATCTACTTGCTTTGGAAAAACGAGCCTTCTTCCCATTTTCAAAGTGTATTTATGTTATGCTGCTTATGCCGGGGACTTTACCATGAACGTGGTCTCATCTGCCAGAGAAGTGGTATCTTGTTCTCCTTGGCCCAGTGACATAACCAGCCAGGCAGCCCAAGTCATGTCACATTCAGAGCAGAAGGATGAAGGGAGCAAGCCTGACAGCACAAGAGAGAAAGAGAAGGTGGTGGTGCACACCCAAAGTGAGAGCCAGACAGTTTTGCCCCCTTGGAAATACACACCAATGGACTCTACTAAATTTCACATTAAATGTGTAGAAATTTTGGAAGTGGAACAGAATTGTGAGGAGATAACAAAAGGAAGTGAATTTACTGCTGTTCTTGTGAGGTTGCAATTTCAACCATTTCCTTTACTTGCTAATGCTCAGTACCTTGACTGTCAAAGAACTAAATTCCTATGGGAAATAATTCTTTAAAAACAAGTGAAAAATTAAAAAGTCTTCCACATCACTGAGTTTGACTATTACATATGACATGGTTGTGCTCACTCCTTAAGTTCTAGCTAATTTTCCATTTATCTGACAGTTAAATTCCTTGAATTATGTGCAGGATAAATTTCCTGATTAGAACAACTTATTAGAATTTTCTCCCTGCATACAGCAAAACGAATCAGTCATAAAACCAAAGCACTAATGTCACCATTTTAGTAATGTTTGTGACAGTTTTTCACACACCTTTATTCTTAATAATCATGACTTTGCAGAGACTTCTTGGATTTTGACAGCACAGAGAGTTTTCAAGCATTTTGAGGCAGGAAAACTGGAAGTGAGAAACTGGGAGCCTAAGGATGAATGTGTTGTTCTGCACAGCAAATTTACAGCTCAGACCTTGACCAAGATATACCTGCTCCAGTGCCTGAGACCAGCCACCATGTCAGGTGTTCAGAGCCCAGGTTTATGTTTTGAGTGATTTGACTGTTTTTTCTTTGTGCAAGCCACTTCCTCTGAGCATGCTTTCTCTAACATACTAGCTCCCTAAGTTGTTGCAGTCCGGTTCTGGGCTGCACCTCCCCTGAAGACAGCTTTGGCCCGTAGAAAGAATCAGGAACAATATTTTTGGTTGATATTCATGGATGTTTTATTTCTCTGACTGCATGGCAGCCAGGAGAGACACAGACCGACCACATGGTAGCCAGGTCAGGCACAAACTCTTTTCCAACTGTACCCTGAAGCCCCAGGAATCATGGGACAACCACAGGTTTTGGGGCAGGGAAAACACCTATAACCAATAACGAATAGGATAACTCCAGGGAGCCTGGAAACTCTGAGATGGCCTAATCTGAACCACTTATATTTCAACTTGGATCTACTAGGAAAACTGAATTACTGTTTTATGCTATTTGCATTCAGTGCAAAACCATAATTTTACTAGAATAAAAGGACGTTCCACTTGCACCAGCACTCTTCTGTTGTGCATAACGAATAAGAAAGGAATTCTCTTATTCTTGCATTCTAGACAAATATTAATGATTATCCGTTTTCTTCTCCTATTGTACAGTTTCTTTTCCTATTGTACAGTTTATTGCCCTGCCTACACTAGCAGGTTCTGTCCATGGAAATGCTATACACTAAAGGTGGTCAGAGTAGTGTTTATATTTGGACTATTCCTGATGTGTGCCTTATGTATTATTAACAATATATATTAATTGCTGATGTAGAACACTGGTGCTTCAAAACTTGGGGGTGGTCAAATCCAGATTTTTTGTTTAGGCTACTTATGGACTAAGATGAAAAAAAAAAGATTGAAAAATTAGACATTAAAGTCATTTCCTTATGTTTCAGTTTGGTATTTTGTATGTGATTACATGTGTCCTGCTTAATAAATAAAGGCATTTTAACATTTACATTTTTTTTAAAAATCCCAGCTAGAATTTCAGTTGGCTTCATTTGGATGACAGACTTCCACAAGTCCATATTCTTGATGATTTGGACCTAAGGTTCTGGTTCTTCCCACTCTCTAGGAACAACTTGACCAGGCATCTGGAGATAAATTGAGACTCCAATGTTCAGTGTGGTTTATCTAATGATTTGTTTGGTGTTATTATTTTCAGCAGTACAGTCTACAGTCCCCATTTTACAGTCATTTGAGGTGGTATCACATCTAGGGATGCCAGGCCTAACGCTGCCTTTCTCCATTTTCTCTTATATATGAGTAATCAGACTAAGGCAAAAATAACAAAAAGAAACACTTCTCACACTTTCTACTTAACCATTCACCTATAATGTTTTACATAATGAACACCTGGCACAAATTTTAATGGAAGCACCAATATTTAAAATATGTTTTAACAACATTTGTTAAACTCAAATTTCATAATATCCTAGTAATTCAGTATGATTACATTGACATCATCTGAACAAGCATATAAAACAAATCCCTTGGGAAGCTTGTAACTTTCTGGTATTGGGAAAGGCTGCAATAATAGCAAAACTGAGGTTTGAAAAGCAACAAGCAATGAAAAGCCTATATTTTTGATATTCTTAAGAGGCTTGCATGGTAAGTGAATATATTAGGGATAAGAAAATTAATTTATGCAATAAAGTTGTCACATCGCCCAGAAAAGCAATGAGAGAGTCAATCATTCGCTATGATTAAAAAGAAAAGGAAATAAAAAAGCCCTAAGGTAGGTGCTCTGAGAACTGGATGGCTTTTGGCTTCAAGTGGTGGGGGTTATTCAAGCAGATATACCACAGAGGAGGTCCAGGAACAAGAAAGAATGAATCATCAACACACAGGATCTGTGACCTGCTATATTAACCACACAGATGGGAAGGAAAATGCGGCTATGCCTTTTTCCTGGAAACTTCATTACCCTTCAGCCTAATATAAGCCAAATTACTTGTCCTTATTTTGTTTAGCAGCTTCCCTGACAACAGCAAAACTTTCTGTTTTCCTGTTGATGTGAGAGCACTGACCCCTTTTTCTTAGATGCAATCTTCTAACTCTGGAATATGTAAAGTAAAGTAGATAAATAAAACATTAGCAGATATGAATAATATTAATAACACTCCAGTTTAGACCCATCTCCAAACCTTCAGGCTATTAACTATTTGACAGAAAACACAAAATGGATTAAAAATTATTTATTCAATTCCCAGAAACTGTAGCAAACCAGCGGCACTGCTCAACAGATCTTTAACTTTCACCTGACTGACACATCAGATCTGTACAGTTTTTACTGACTATATTAACTAGAAAAAAACCCCACACTATTAATAGCACCTTAGCTCAACAGGAACCATTATCTGACTCTTAGCAGCTGAGAAGTTCATGTCATTATCCTTCTCACTTTTTTAAAATGAAAACTTCTCCATGAAAAAGTATGGTATAGGAGAATCCAGATAATTTTGTTGTAATTAAAATTTAAGTGGTAAAAACTATGTAGAACATAGTGAAATAAAATGTGAGAAAACACAAGCATGGTGAAGTTGATAATTATTAACAGTAACTTCAACTGGAATAGGAAAAAAACAACAAAAAAAAGGGTAGCTGCTGTTCTGTTTTTTTCTGTGAAATCTTGTCAGCAAAACATGGAAAGAAATAGCATTTTTTTCCCTTAGAATACTGCTATTATAGCAACTTATTGGGAAGATTAAATTCCTGTTATCTAAGAACCTGGAGCACTAATGTTATAACCACAGCTCTTTAGTGCCTCTTTGAATATAGGCTCCAACTGATATCTTGGACCTTGTCTCAAGCCACAGATACCAGAGACAGTTTGATTCTTATTAATTGTAATTTTTTTTTAGTTAAGTTTAAACAATTCAGTGAAATCTTGAATGTTCTAAGACCACTGATTTGAACATTTTCTGATACATCTTCTTTCTTGTGCCAACCATGTTTTTCCTGAATTTCAAAGCAGACCAAGGAAGTTGCAATTTTCCCTCTAGGACAACACTATTCAATTTTTGTCCTAGTTACTCCAATTCAAAACAATCAAATTTTACAGAAGGTTTGTTCTACTAAGTTTGGAAATACATACTAGTATAATTTGGATTTTGATGGAAAATTGCTTATGAAACAGTTCTGTATCACATTAGCTGAAGAAAGAAACGTCTGACAATGCTGGCTCTTTCTCAGTTCACTGATTAACAGTCTGTTAATCAGTGTGCACACCAACCTGCAACTCAGACCTTGCGAGTTATACAAACACAGCTTATATTTGCTATTTCCTACCTGCACCTAACTTTCAGATACAAGTATCTTAATTTCCTAGACCTACACAGACTGCACACTGTTAAAGACTTCTGGATGTTGAGGCTGTACAAAGTCCTAAATATTGTGCCTTATTGTGATTACAACCCAGTAAATTTTTCTAGCAGCCAAACAGTTACTATTCAGAGACAGACAACGGGCATTTCAGCCTGACTTCCAATCTTCATTTTCATAACACACATGAGTAGAGACTGTTGAAATAAAAACTTCTGCATAGCCATCACCCCTGTACTACCTTCATTGTCACTAGTCAAGGAGTGGATCAATTTTAGCACTTTTTCTTCTCTGCAAAATAGCCATATTTTTCAGCCTGACTGTCAAAGTGGTTGCTATCCTAAGGCCTGGATACAAGGTCATGTGACTCTTTAATGCTTCAGTAAAAATGAACTTATAATGTAAAATGTTATTTTCATTTTATTCCTGTGTATTCATGTAAT
The DNA here is from genome assembly GCA_013397175.1 of Platysteira castanea. Classification (NCBI taxonomy): domain Eukaryota; kingdom Metazoa; phylum Chordata; class Aves; order Passeriformes; genus Platysteira; species Platysteira castanea. The sequence goes on from VYXC01011376.1 coordinate 5,372, forward strand.
GCTGTTTGGGTTTCTAAGCATTCACAAGATATGCATCAAGCATCTCTTTCACTTTTGCAAAATTGTATTCATGCCATTTCTTGCAGCTGACAGTCTTTGCTCTTGATTAGCTGTTCTTGCAGCAAACCAGGTAGAAGCTTGGTTGGGTGTACACTGAGGTAGTTTCATAACCCTTCTTGTTATATGATTGTTTTAAGACACATTGCTTTGAGAAGTCGGGGCACTTTTTTTTGATAGACCAGCACACATTTTGTAAGCTCATGATGAGGAAAATGCAACTTATCTTTATTTCTGCTTTTTTGGTTCCACTTGCACACGTCATAGCTATAACCAGTGATGCCATTTAAATGAGTCATCTCCTTAGAAGACATAATGTTGCTGCATTTTCAGTAGTTTAATTTAAGGAACAGACTGTGACTAGAGTGAGAGTTTTCCTCCACTGCACGCTTCACTCTTTTATGTTCCAAAATAGGAGAGAGTCTTGACAAACAACTTCCCTCATGCCATCCCAAAGGGAAGACATTACAAAAAAGCACTGTGGATCCAAACTCACATAACTTCCTCTGTTCACTGTGGATATTCAGAAGGGTTTTGTCTGAAGGAAAACCAAAGTATTTGTTCTCTTATGAGCAGTAGTTATAACACTGAACTTAAACAGCAGGAAAACAATTGCCCTGGAAGTCAAAATGTTTGCTTGCTGCAAACCACACTGGGAAAATCAGTAAAAAATGAGAAGAGGATTTGATAACAGTGAAAGTCTACACCTTTGCTCTCTGCTAACCTCCTCTTGACTCCAAAGGCAAAGACTCTTATGAAAGAAATTCAGTAACCTGCTTCTCATCAACCTCAGAAAGGTTGTGCCTGAAAACAAGGGTAGGCATGCACAATTATTTTAGCTATAAACCAGCAATGTGTATTTTTTGCTGTTTCTAGGACTGCAAAGAATAAACTTGGACAAAAGATTTATCACTTTTATAACAAAAGTCAATTGAGCATGACTGTAATATATTGTTCCAAGGAAACTTTAACTCAGCTAAAGTGAGACTGGGTAGGAAATTTAAAGAGAAGCAATTCTTGTTATCAGTTTTAATGAATGATATTATGTGATAACCAAAAACAAAGGGAAAACAAGATTAGTGATAGCTCAGAAAACATCCTTCCTACTACTCTAAATTATCACGACACCACAATCTTTGGCTGTGAAGTTAATTTCCTCAGTAATTACATTCTCCTCAGACGTGCAAACACTCAGAAATGCCAGCTTGGTATGTCTTCCCCAAGATATGACAAAAATCAGATCTTTGGTGCCATGGTGGAACTGCAGGAAAAGGAGGAAAACCTCTTGTTGCCCCATTTTCAGGACCTGTAATATATACTCATGTTGTCCTGACTCCATACACAGTGTGCCTTTAGACTGCAATATTCATGACAAAACTGTTCTCAGAAGCTATCAGTAGCGTCCAGTCAGCCAAAAGGGTCATCCTGGAAGGACTCAGATGACCTTTTAAATTATCCTGGATAAGTACTTTTTGTCCCTTAGAAAACTGAAAGACAATATAATTATGTTCTGCTTTAAAAAAATTGAATTTCTGTTTAGATGGATGCACAGAACATAGACTGTAACACCAAATTAACTCTTAAATGCAATTTGTCACCAGAAGCATATATCCTGAGCCCGTGTGAATACTGTCTTTGTGAAAAGAAAAAGCAATTCACTAGTCATGTGTCATAGCCATAGTAACCACGGCTCAGAGACAGTGTTGCTTCTCCCACATCCCACTTGTAAGGTTACGTCTTCAGTCTTGGATCTCTGCCATGGGGATTTAGACACTCTGAAGACCAGACACTATAAAGACACATGGGCAATGAAAGATTTTTTTCGCAAAACCACACCACAATGTGGCTCTGCAGCCACAGTTACCCCTGTTCCTTGTGGCAAGTCCTACCATGAGAATGAGGCTCAGACATGTTGCTAACAAAGAGAGGTGGCATTCCAAAGAAACTATAAAGTAGCTTCTCATTTATGGAAGCTCAGTGAAAATTACAACCCCAGGTCAATAAGTTTTGGAGCTAGGGCCCAAGAAAAACAACAAGAAAAAGAGAGGTTAATAAGTATATGAAAAAAATCCAGCAGCCTCACAGACTTCTGGAAAGGCAAAATTTACAGAAGTGTCACTGATGCCACATTTAATGATAAAAGTATCATCTGAGGATATTCATATCCTGTCCCAAATAAACAGGTCAGGACACAGTGAACAGTTCCATAAGACATCCTGTCTTTTGTGGTGTCTGATTCAAAAGCCATGTAGCCTCACAATTATCTGCAGTGCTCTCCACACAGATTACTGTACTGGGTCAAAAGGACCAGCTTGAACTGTAGCTGACAGAAATGTAACAAATGTAGATGGCATTAAAAAAGAAAAATCAGAAGGCTGTTATGGGATAATAGCTCTTACATTTTTTTGTACAATTCCTTTTTGGTCAAGACCAAGTTCTCAGCATTACCCACTATTTTAATATGAGTATTATATGATCAAGCACATAATGAGGTGAAGGTTTTTGGTATAAATGCCATTATTTCCTTGAGGTGGATCTTTACAAATGAACAAACAAAACTTTGTTAATTTATAAAGGGCCCACTTTATGCAAGGAAAGCCTTAAAATCCTCTAGAGAAAGAATTCATATCTGTTTTCCTGAGGCTCATGGTAAAAACAACAGAAGATTCGTAGAAATTATTGAAATCCTTTCAGCACTGTTCAAAAATGTCAGCCTGTCTTGTATGCTCTGGCAGTAGGGTAATGTCCTGTAACCCAGCATTAATGTCAAAAGAGAAATTGTATCTTAAGCTGTCTGTTCAAAGACTCCCCAGAGGCTCCAGCAATACAGTGGTCGTAACTCTAGATTCATGCTCTAGGGTCTATAACAGAAATCTTAGTAACTAATTTTCTCGTTACTTAGAAATCGAGGAGCGGTTCTAAACTTGCCTACGCACTGAGTGGTAAGGGGTGGCCACATCTCATAGCAAGGAAGGAGATCACTTCCCATGTCAAAAGACTCTAATCTTGCCCCATCCATAACTTCAATAAGCAAAAACAAAGTAAGAAACTTTTGAACCTACACGTATAGTTTATATCTACATTTAGAGTGTTTATTTTTCATTTATATTCTTGACAGCTTACCTTACAATGTGTATATATATATATATATATATATATATGTATGTATGTTTATGCAAACTAAAAACTATCCCAGTTATGTTTTTTGCTGACTCCATGTAGTAACGAACAGTAACTTAACAAAGCTTTGGAAGACAAGGACTAAAAACANTTCCTCCTTCTTCTCTCCCCTCCATTTTCCTGCTGTTACGTTAGATAATAGGATTGGTGGAGGTAGCACTGTCATGTTAAGAAAAAGTAGAAATTAATTGGTATATATTGATAAATAATCACACGCTGTAGAATGTGGTTGGTTTTGCTGAGAGAGATAAAAGGGCACGGACGGCCTTCTAGCTCGTCACTTCTGCTGGGATTTCTTAGGAGCTGGACACGCTGTCCTTGCTCTGAACACTTATAGATAAGAAATAATAAACAACCTGAACACGAACGGCAGAAGTCTCCGCTTCTTATTTATGGCTCTGGCACGGGACTTTTAACATCAAGAAACAGCCGAAAAACATCTCGCAGACCACTAACTGGTGGTCGTTAAGACTCTCTTTTCCCTCTTTCTGATGAACTTAGGAGGTGTGAGAGTGTCCTTTATTGTGCCTTTCTGGCACACCTACCTAATTTAAATACTGAGATGGAGCCTTTGATGTATGCAACTTCAATATATTTCCATCCCTTTTTATACCTAATTTTATAACTAGTGCTCAGTTTGATCTGACTTGCAATGTTTAAGCTCTCTGAAAGTCTGTTTCCTTTACCAACCACTTTATCACTGATATTTTCACCTTAATATCTTAACATGCTTTCCTCATTCTAAACCATTTACATGATAATCAGCTCATGTCTTCTCATGAACTATTGCTGAGTATCATTCAGTCACACTGTCTTATTGTTCATACTATGACAAATGTTTCAAAAGCATCAAAGTATATAAAAATAAGTATAAACTTTTCTAAAAAAATCAATTATATTTTTAATTAGTGTTGATTTTTTAAAATACATTTTTTCCAAATGGATGTTTTTAGCATGCATTGTTCTAGCTTCACAAGCAACATATGTACTTTGGAAGGAAGTGAAAAAGAACAAGGCAGGGGGCTGGAACCAACAATTGCAGGACACCAGAGAAGCTTCAAGAATCTTCTCACAGGAGGAGGCCTCAGAGGAGAACATAGCCTTTGGATATGCACTGTACGTAAACACTCCTAGGGGCTTTATGTAAACAAAATTCCTGGAATTTTATGAAACAAACGGAGAGATCTCCTTTTCTGCCTGCCAGCTACAAAAAGGAAGGTCCCAACATGCCCCTGTATCATGTATCATAAAAGAGCAGATACATGACAAAAAAGACATATTCTTTTTTGATTTCCAAAGATCAGTAGCAGTACAAGACTCTGTCCTACAGTGGGAACAGGCAGCATCCACTAAGATCTAGTTCTTGGCAACCTGACAGCTTAAAATTTTTTTAACGTTTATATATGTAAAATGGTGTGTATTTTGTTTTTATTTTTCCAAGTATTTTTCTTAATGAATGAAAAGGTGCTCTACTGGAGCATCTCTAAAGGAGCCAACTCTGAATCTAGGCAAAACTTCCTCTTGTTTAAGCCCACTGCAAAAAGGGTAGTAGTCAGCTGAAGCACTGTTTTCCAGTTGTCATTTATTATTAGGACTCTCTTGCTGCAATATGTCTAATCCCAATTGCCTATGGCTTTGCAAGTCTTCTGATGTAATGCCTCACCAAGACTGGAGCTAGACCATGTGAGAAAGCCTGATTGCACCTCTTGCTGTAAATACTGCTTTTGTTTTTAATTTGCACTCCTGTCAAAGGATATCTACTCCAAACTGGTGAATTTATTGACAAAAAAATCACCTCTATCCTTTCTTTACTTGTTCCTAGCTTTCCGTACCACAGACAGCTCTTGCTTTACCAAAGCATTTGAGAGGTACTGGCTCCTTCAATGAATAAAGGTGAACACAGGCAAAATGAAAGGGGATATGCCTATACTTTTTTTGTTTATGATAGTCTGAGTTGCTGGCACATATGTCATTGAATCCCTAATTCTATTACTTCCTTACACTGGCTGTTTATATTCACTCATTAATGAAACAGTATCATGACTGAACATGTGGCAGCCACAATAATTAGCAAAGCATCTCCTTCCATTCTTCAAAATGTCGTCAAAACACTTGTCAGGAAACAAACTCATTTTCAGTCTCTGCTGCCATTTACAGGGTTTCAGGCACTGATGATAGCTTGTCTGCTTAGTTTAAAAGAGCTCTTGATATAACAGAACCTGACACTGTTTACTTCAGCCTATTATGCCTGCTGCATTCACTGAATGCTTCAGTGGAAAAGAAAAATCGAAAGAAAGCTACTCATTGTAATGCCAGCTGCTTTTTAAAAAAAGGAAATCAATTTTTGCTTGAGCTCAGAATGTACTCAGTGGGCCCAGAGTGACCCCCACTTCTGATGTCAACAACAAAAGAATCTGCCTGTTTTTTCCACAACAAGCACAAAACACTAAAGAACATAGAAAATGTAAGATTAGTTTCATCCTATTTTACGTTCAAATTGGTATCTAGTAATACAGACAGTATCTCAAAATTGAAAGACTGCTATGTCATAGGTTGCATGTAGAAACACAATGAGAAACAAGGGCATTTTTGAACATATTACCTCATTAAAAATTACTTGACAGGACCATTTTAAGGCTGAATTTAAGTTATATTTGGTATTTATAGCTGGTATCACAATGACTTTCTGTACTGCAAATTCATTATTTTATGGTCATCTTGTTTCATATAAAGTTATCTAATTATGACAAGTTTCACAATGTTTTACATATTTATGACATCCTTACATCTATGTCATTCAAAAAGCCTTGCTATGCTGAATGTCAAACCAATGTCTTTCTCTTAACATAAATTTTTGCATAAACTTGTTTCTATAGTATGATTGAGGCTGCATAAGACCTATCACAAGACTAATCATCATCACTCTTATTATTATGATTATTGTTATAACAACTCTGGCAATGTATCCATGCACAGATAAAAATCAGGACTGTGCTGTTCTAGGCTATGTAGAAATGCAGATTACAAAAGTAGTCTTTGCACTAGAAACTTTATAATTTAGACAGCTAGAAGTCAGCAATGCTCACAAAACTCCTGGATCAGCCTATTGGGAACCTCTGTTCTGTGGCATTCACTAAACTCATAAGGATAACAATATCAAAGTGAACCCCCCCTCCCATCACCAAATATCTTAGCTTCTATAATTCTTGTCTTGTGTTTCTAGCTAGGTTACAGAGATATCAAAACCCTTTCAACTCTAGAGAATCTTGCACAGAAATAAGAGAAAGAAAAAATGCAACCAACCTTCTTTTTCTCTTGTATTCAGAAAATAACGATCTTAGCTCTTTATGCCTTTAAAGCACCATGTGGTTTGGTCTGGTTTGTTAGACACAGAGACTGTGCCACCTTCCATGGTGTGCTGATACTTTACTTTTACAAGAGGGTTTGCCTTACTCTGGGTATAATTCTCACCTTTAGAAACCTGTTATCACACATTTGCCCAAGTCACTCTGTGCTCCCCTCCTGTTAGCTGAGAGTAACAGATTAGATACATTGCATCCCAAAAGCAGTTATTTTAGATGTCTACTGTGGGTTGAGTAGTACCCTAGAAGGACTTACTTTCCTACATTAATTAGCTGAAATGAAGGTTTCCTTACACTTGTGTGCTTTGACAGAATTTAGATTTGTTTTCTGTGGTTCAGTTATTCATTTAATTCAGAAAGAAATAATTTTTTCTTGATGTATGTAATTGCTGAGATTTCCCATGTGTATTTTTGTCCACATTCTTTTTAATATAATGAAAAATAGATACTTAAATTCAGAAAGATAAACTTCTGACCTTTATTTTAAAAAATTTAATAGCTTTTCAACTTAATATTTGGAGTTGGTGAAAAAATACCTCAAATAGTTGAGTATTCAGTTTTTGTCATCTTTGCCTGTCTCTCACTTCCTTTTTTATATCATTGAAATAGCAGAGAGACAAAAGAATCAAAGGCCAATGCCCAAAGACTGAAGCATAATGCTTTGGATTTTCTTGTTACCAAAGAAAAAAAATTGCTCATACTTGTGGGAAGGGAAACATACTTGGACCTATTTTATCCCTTATTTCTCCACCAGAAATACACAATTTCCCCAAAGCAACTCTAGTGACTGGAGCAGATGTTACTAAATATAGCGGAAGAGTCCTATGAGGGTTAGAGGCCTATTGCACTATGTAAGACAGATTCTCTCTACTCCTTCACAGTGAAGTTAGAAGAATGGGATTAAGAGCTTTTGGCATCTCTGGAATTCACAAAAAAATTATTTCAGTGGTAAGCAGGAAAGAATAAAAAAAACTAAGTGAAAAAAATCAGAAAAAAAGGAATTATACGAGCACAATGAATGGGCCAGAACCTCAGTTGTTAAAAAAAAAGATATCTTGGTTGGCTTCACAACTGAATTCCTTGATGTTTCTCCACTAACTTCATATGCTTTCCTGTACAGTGTTTGGACTGGCAAGAAGTAATTAGGAAGAGAGACCCTTTGATACCATTTAATGAAGAACACTCAATCCCAAATTACAGACAATAAAGTCCTAGGAAAATACTAACAAGACACAGAGTAACATTTTCACTAAGTGAAATATTTTTTCACTTAGTTTGTAGTCAAGATAAAGAACAGCTGTACTCAGCTGTCCTCAAAACTTTCATCCTATTTCTTCCTATTTCAAGTTACAACAGTTTGGCCATCTTCCACAGGACCTCCCATAAAATGATTCAGAAAGGTGCTTGAGGAAAGGGTTTTTTGATGAGGAGGTCAAACATCTGTTGGGGTGTTCTGGTTGTTCCTGGACATTTTTAATGGTATTATTGCTCTCACTTTCACAAAACAAGGGTTTACAGTACTTGAAAATCTCTTAATCTGGTGCAAAACCACTCATCTTACCTAAAGAATAAATGACCCTAAAAGACAGGATGAATGAGAAAGGGAAGAAAAGTTGTTAGGGGAGTTCCGATAGGTACTGCGTGAGTCAGTTCTCAGGATGTTTCCTACCTCATTCATCCATAAATCCACAAATCACTGCCATCACTTTTGATCAAACAGATGTAAGCAGAAAAACCCCAGAAATTACTGTCCCTAAAACTGTCAGATAATAAGAGATCTGCTGGAGATAAAGTCAAATTCCTTTCTTATCTCCCAGTGAAAGGCAAGAATGCAGTTTAGGAACTGTCCCATTAGTCTACGCAGAGTGCACCCATGCCTAACAAGGCACATGCCACTGGAAAGGCTTGACCTTTACAGGCTGCATCAATTTTCAGTTAGTTAATATTTTGCAAATATTAATTTTAATTAAAATATTAATTTTAAGTGTCTCATTAGGTTTCTTTCTGGCTGTGACTTTGCCTGTTGATTAGAAAGTCGTAGGAGTTGGGTTCAGGATGACAACACTTTAATTTTTACATAGGGTAATGAAATCTAGTAAGGAAGGAGCTCAGTATCCCTGAATTTCTCTTTCCCTGCTTCTTCAGTAGATACAAAAATACTGACAGTCGAATAAACTTGATGGAGTTTTGCTAAAACTATCTTACCATACAATACTGTGGGGACAAAAGGAAAAAGTTACTTTTCAGCTTAGGTACTTCTTTTGTCCAGTTGCAACTTTATAGAAATATTTGAGACTTATTTTCTACCCAGAGATGACAGCAGCCTTCAAAAAATCCAATTGAATCCATGGGGTGATCTAAGAAAAATGGTTTTTTTAATATTAGTTTGATCAAGTGCTTTTTGAGACACAGCAGACTGTCACCTGAGGAAAGCAGTTCTAGAGTATAATTATATATTGTGTAAAAAACACTTCCTTGAGTTTGTTTTGATTCTGGTGTTTAATTTCTATTTTATTATAAGGTCAAATTCTCTATTACAAGAAACAGAAACTACTAATTTCCTATTCAGTTTCTTTATGCCACACAAATTTAATGAATCTCTACAATTTTCTGGCCTCATGGCCCCATTTGTGCCTTTTTTCAGGGTGGAGACCCTGAAAAATGTAATCTATTTCTCATGAAGGAGAATTTTCATACCTTCGCTCATTCTTTGCTGAGTCTAGTCACATTAAACAGGTGTCTTTCAGGCACTAGATAATGATGCCTTGCATTGTCATAATTGACTATTCTTCTTGTGCTTTGGAAATGAGTGTCTCTGCAAGAAGAACAAGAAGAAGAAGTAGAAGAAAGAAAAAGAGAAAGAGAAGGATAAGGAGAAGAAGACATGATTTTAGAGAAAATTTCAGGGGGAAAATTGACAGGAAGAGCATCTCTAAGCCAGCTGTACCAGCCATCTTAGCTTTAGCCTAAGAAAGGAGGAAAACAGATAATCAAGAGAAGAGGAGAGATTAGAGAGAAATACGAAAGTATTATATGGAATAAATTATTGAGCAGTTAGCAATTACGCTTCTGCTGCAAACTACAGATACTAATTTAAGCCTCAGATCATGATGGATAGTAGTAATACACATTTCCATAGCTTTTTGCTCCTGGTATGCCTCAGGTGTTTTCAAAAAACAATAAAATAAGTAATCACGATGATTACCTAGTTTTTGCAAATAGGAAGCAGAGGATGTCGCACAGGTTCTTCTAATTTTTGTTTGATGTAGTCGAGACTAGTTGTTTGTCTTCAAAGGAAAGAAATGAGCTTCTCCATTGCACAGCTGAGAGAAGCTCAGTGGAGCCTCTTGTTCTGTACTGTTCTCATATGGAGCCTGACTCTCAGCCAGTCAGACAGGGGGCCTGAGGAGGTTAATACTAAAATGAGGCATTTGGCAAAGCAGGTGAATGTTCTTCCAGCCTTTCTCACACAAGGTTGCAGGCCAGTGCGTGTATCAAACAATCATAGAATTAAATCAACCTGAGACTAAAGCCTCCGCACAGTTACAATACTGTCATTTCTGATTATCTGTGATGTAATTACTGATGCTTACAATAAAGCACTTACAGTATACTGCATTCAGATATCTCTGTTGACTGGGGTTTTGTGCATGTAAGGTAGTAACAAACAATTTCTGCACAGTTACACAATTACAAGCATCTTTGGGAAAAAAAAAAAAAGAAAATATGACCTTATATGTATTTAAACATGAAACCTATCTTCTCTTCAATTTTAGTCCACTCATTGCCTGGACACTCAGAGAAACAGCAGTTGTCTTACACAAAATTTTACTTCTGCTCACTTACATGCAGATGCTTGTCCCTGACCTACAAAGAACAGAGTAAGAGTACCTCAAATCTTTACTAAATTTTAGGTGCTGTAACAACGGCTTGTATACTCGTCACCAAAATAAAAATTTATTTGAACCAGCATATTTCCATGCAGTAAAATATCTTTTCAGGTTTTTTCTTTCAGTGTTATGAATGCTATGCTGTATAAGACATATTGTCAAAAGTTTTGAAATTTATTCAAATTTATGTTCTTATTTACAAAACATGACATGACCATTATGAGTTATTATCAGATAAAAAGGACGACTTTCCTTTTTTATTCTCTTTGGTTAGAGCTGCTGGGTATAGACGTGGTGTAGCCTGGAAAATAATGCACACCATCTGTGAGAAGTTCCTGTTTTCTTCAGGCAAAAGCACAGCTAAATTTATTTTTAATTTAAGCATATCCATAAGTCAAGCAAGACTTATGTGGTGTGTGTGCATATGGGTACTACAAGGTAATTTTATTGTCATCTGATTTCTTGTCACTTTACAGAGATTGCAAATGTATTGATTTTTGAAGGACTTGTGCAAAGCCTTGGCATTCTTACATGGATGCCAGTGCCTCGGAAGAAAACATGTAATATAGTCCACATCATGTAGTTATGCCTATTCGGATACTAACCATCAGAACGGCTGTCCTGATAATTCAGAATAGCCATTCTGAACACAGAATCGTCCCAGCAAGCAGACCTAAGGACTGACAGGACAAAGAACTAGTATAACCTTACCAACACAGTCCTTCACTTAGCTTTGAAGTAGCTATATATCTGCTTTAATATTTGTTTTCCCAGAACTGGAGGAGGTTCTGGGAGTCCCCTTACAAGTCTTACATCAACTCCACAGATAGCATTATATTTTTACACATGAAAGAGATCTTTCTGTCACTAGCTAGTAAGTCTCTAGCTAAAAAAAACCCAAGCAAATATAGTGCTTACCCTGACTGCAAGAACTCATCTTCGGGTGCTAACATTTAAATTAACGATTTCAAAATCCTTTCAAAGTCTTTCTGTTTTATCATTAACGAGATGCAGCTGGATGAAGGAGTGATTAAAGAGATAAACATCAATGGAATAGAGGAACATAGGTCTGTTTGGAGCTGTATTTAAACTTATATCTAGGGGGTTGTATGACAGTTTTAGTATTTTCAAATCCTGGATGCACAGATGGAAATAATTAGGAGGCAGAAACTTAGCAGTATTTTTGTTATGGAAAGAGAAAATATTTAAGGTTTTTTTTTTTCAAGTTGTTTTTCAATTCCTTTCTCTGTGTGGATTCTCATTTACCAGTTAGTGTGAGGTAGACAGATATTTTCGAACTAATGCAGTACAAACTACAGAAATTATTCACTTTTTTATATGTTTAATTTTCTGCCTGATCAGCTCAGGCAGGGGACTCTGGAGGTGGAAGCGGTGAGAGGTTAAGCTCGTGGCTGGGAGAGGAGCAGGGAGGCACAGACTCTCCTCTGTTAACTGCTAGGTGGTCTCAAATCATCCAAGACCCCCAAGTTTCCCCTGAAATGCTGTTTGGAAGTGTCAACATTGGGACAGGATGATGTGACATGGAGGAACAACCTTCTCTACAAGAGGAACCAGCTCATGCTCACTGCGATTTAAGAGTAGTGCCAGACCACGCTCTAAGATACATCTGAGGTCAATGTGAAGAGTCTCTATGACCAATGTCTTTCTGTGCAAACCCAGTTGAGTTCAGTCTGTAGGTCCTCCAAAGTGGCCTTTTTTACATTTACAAAATACAAAGGCCAAAAAACATTTGGCCTTCACCACTTTTGCTACACCCAATGCCCCAGTAGAAGAAATACAATCAGAAATTTTAATGGAATACTCTCTAGAAATAATCTAAGAAATAATAAGGGAAAATAATTCAAATTTTATAAATAAATGTAAGGGGGTGAGTATAAAAGACAATAAGGAAAACGACAAAGAAGAAATGAAATTGGACCTTAGCATTTGAAATGTGTTCTCACCAGAGGAGTTCAACTTCTTCACCCTAAGAATTTGAACTGAATGCAAGAAGACAGAAAATGCTGTTAGTGATTAATGTCTTCTCTTTTAGCACCTCAGGGTAATGATTGTTTTGTGGAATAATAGAAAGCAATGTTTATTTGAACCAAAGATCTTTCACCATAGTAGAAGTCTGAATCTTAAGATTTGCTTGGCATTGATGTGAATGTCATTTGACTAGAAAATTCTTTGTAATGCAACATTAGTTATTAAAATATGTGTTATTTTATCAAGTGTTAGCACTTGAAATAAGTAGGAAGAATTTTACATCTTCTGGCACATACTTATTTTTCTTTCAGCCAAGGTTGTAATACTTTACTTGAAGGGTCTGGTTTTTTTCCTTTTGAAATGATCAGTGAAACACAGGAGTCATTGAACAAAACAGACTGTCTGCATTTCTTGATACTTACTGTTTTGTTCTCCCAAATCAATTTAAAAGCATACTTCTCAGCATCATTCACATTTTTAATAAATATAATAGCAGACATATTACTTGCTTTGCTTAATGATATCCCAATAGGTCAGACGTGGCAAATCTACAGCACATGACAAAAATCTCAGCAGTGATCAGCTTTATTGTTACATTTGTATGGGATACTGCTGTAAAACATTAAAAAAAATATTGTCAGCAACTAAAACAGGGCTAATGAGGATCTCCATCCTTTACAGCATCCAGAAGGAAACATCTCTGTGGCCGAGGTAATAATGCTTTCTTTGCTTCAGTCTTTGACAGCAACAGGAGTTGAACTCTGGGCACCCAGGCCCTGGAGCTGGAAGACACTTATGGGAAGCAGGACGAAACCTCTATAATCTGGGAGGAAATGGTAACAGTGACGCACACAAGTCCAAGGGGTTGGAAGGTGTCTGCCCATGGGTACTGCGGGGCCTGGCAAGAGAAACACTTTCAATAATTTGCCAGTAGTCCTGGGCAACTGGGAATGAACTTAGTATGGTGCTCATCTACAAGAAGATTTGGAAGGAGGATCTGGGGCATTTCAGGCCTGTCAGCCTGCTCTTGGTGTTGAGGAAGCTCGTGGAACAGATCATTTTGAGTGCCATCACATGGCATGTGCAAAACAAACGGGATCAGTCCAGCCAGCATGGGTTTAAGAAAGATAATACTGCTTGACTAGCCTGATCTCCATTTATGACAAGGTGACCCACTTAGCAGATGAGGAAAAGGCTGTGGATGTGCATACTTGGGCTTTCGTGAAGCCTCTGACACCATTTCCCACATATTCTCCTGACGAAACTGGCTGCTCATGGCTTGAATGGGTGTACTGTTCACTGAGTGAAAATCTGCCTGGATCAAACATGGTGGAGAATGGAGTTACAGCCAGCTGGTGGCTGGTCACAAGTTTTCCAAGGTGTTCCCTGGGACTCAGTATTGGGGACAAGCAGCCCTTTTCATCATGGATACCTTTATCTATCATCTGGATGAGGGGATGGAGTTCCTCCTCAGTCAGTTTGTGGATGACACCAAGTTGAGTGGGAGTGTTGATCTGCTGAGGGTGGAAAGGCTCTGTAGAGGGATCTGGACAGGCTGGATTGATGGGCTGAGGCCAACTGGATGAGGTTCTATAAAGTAAATTTTCGGGTCCTTCCCTTTGGTCATAACAACCCCAGCAGTGCTGCAGGATGGGGCAGAGTGTCTGGAAAGCTGCCTTGATGGAAAAGGACCACCAAGTGCTGGTTGAGAGCAGCTGAACATGAGCCAGTCCAGGTGGCCAAGAAAGGCAATGGCATCCTGGCCTGTATCAGCAATAGTGTGGCGGCAGCACCAGGGCAGTGACCACACCCCTGTACTCGGCACTGGTGAGGCAAGACCTCGAGTCCTGTGTCCAGTTTTAGGCCCCTTACTACAGGAAAGACACTGAGGTGCTGGAGCGAGTTCAGAGAAGGACAGCAGGGCTGGGGAAGCATCTATCCTATGAGGAGGGGCTGAAGGAGCTGGGATTGTTTGCCCTGGAGAAAAGGAGGCTCAGGGATGACCTTACCACTCTCTACAACTGCCTGACAGGAGGTTGTGGCAAGATGGGGTCCGTCTCTCCTCCCAGGCAATCAGTGACAGAACAAGAGAACACAGGCTCAAGTTGTGCTAGGGGAGGTTTATGTTGGATAGTAGGAAAAATATTCTTCAATAAAAGGCTGGTGAGGCATTGGAACAGCTAGCCTGGGGAAGTGATGGTAAAACCATGAATGGAAATGTTAAAAAAACCCATGTGGATGTGGTACTTGAGACATGATTTAGTGGTAAACATGTCAGTGCTAGATCAGTGGTTAGACTAGGTGGTCTTAGAGATCTTTTCCAATCTTAATGGTTCTATGATCCTTACTTTAAGGTGATGGTAAATATAGGTCTTGGGATAAAAAATATCCTCATTAAAAATTTGTATGAACAAAATTGCAATTATAGCATTTTATTATTTTATAATTAAGTTTTTAGCCTGCCTCACATCTTTGTGTTAGACTTTGTCTTCTTTCTCTTCTGCTTTTGTCCTTTAGAACAATATTCTGAAATGAAAGGGATCTTATTTCACATCTTATTGCAGTCAAGCCTTCTCCTTGCATCATTACATTTTCAAATCCAACACACAGTCAAATTAGACTCTGGAATAGGATGTCTCAATGACTTAATATCTTCCAGTGTTTATAATTAGATGCTTTCTAAAAGACAAGCATCCATACCACACTATTACATCTCATAAAATCACTTTTTGACATAAAATAATTATTTCCTTTGGCTTAAAAAACTGGTAGAATTTGGTAGACTTGTAAATATGTGTATTGTGAGCTGTTATTTTTGTAGCATGACAGTGACAGCACTGCCTTCCCTAGCAGCCATGATCTTATCTCAGTGTTAACTCAGATGAAAAATTAGAAAGGAAATTTGTATCAACCACAGTTTTATTAGAAGATCCATTTCAAGTATATGTAAGTCGTCAAATTTTCAGGTTTTACTTTTGTTACAAAAGCAACATTTTGCTTTTGATAGCTTGTACTATTCCTGTACTAAATCTTCTTCGTTTCTCAGCTCCATTTTCTGCTTTGTTTCAGCATCTGTGTTCCCTATAACATTAGTCTCTGAACACCAATGCTTCACCTGTGGTCAGCTGTGTCACAGGAGCTGTGGGCTATAGAAGTAACTCTCAGCATCATGTGGAGAAAAATTGGAGAGGATAAAGTCTCCTTAGTAAACTTGTATGTACTCATAATAAATTTCTATTCTTTCTGAGTTCCTGCAGTCAGAGGAGGATTCTCTACTGTCCTGATCCTAGGCAGGCCAGCTGCTGCCATTCAAAATATCACAAAAAAACCACCATCACCACCACCACCAAAAATCCCCAAAAAACCACATAAAACCAAAAACTCAACTATTTTTTAAACTTCTGCACTGATCACTTGGGATCAGTGATTTGGGGATTTACACAAAATTTTTGGGAGTAGCAAAATTGTGTAGGATGTTCTTTCTATTGTAATTCTTTTGTTTAAATTGATATTGAAGTATCTTGAAAACTGACAGTGTTTGGCTCTCCACTCTTCAACTACTTAACAGCAAAAATAAGAAAGTACAAGCTTTTTTGTCTTCCCTTGGGAACCAGGAGTATTTACAATACATTTATAAATATAGAATGTGTTTGAATATTATGTGGAACTGATAGAAATTCAAGTTCTTATACCACTAACGGGGCAAAAAACCACTGTATTTTAGGCAAACTCCATTGTTCTGTTTCAATCAAATTTTTACATTAACAACCTGTTACACTGCCTCTCTCCAGTGGTTTCCCCTGAACTCCTGAGGTATCACACTACATACCTCTTTTATGAGACTGCATTCCTAAACCACATAGAATGGTGTCCCTCCATAGTTCTCACAACAGCAAGCATAAACATCTCCCCATGCATAAAAAGGTGTTCAGTTCTTCTTTTGCAGGACTGAGTAGACTCAACTCTCCTTGAAGTTACTGGGATATGAAAGACTCAGTCCCAGCAAGGCCTGAACCTGTAATGTACGTTTGCTAGAATATCTGCAATCTCTTTTTTTGGTCAGCAGTCTATTAGTCCCATTTTCTTGTTTTACATCTTCCTATTCTTTTCCAGATACCTTTCTTTGCATTAAAATTTCAATTCTGCAGAAAAATTGTGTGACTCACAGACCTTTTGAAAAAGGTCTGGTTGTCATGTCCATGAGAAACAGGGTAGGGAAAAGAAGGAAGCTGTAAAAATTATTTGCCCTGCCCATAAATAGTTGAAATTAAATTTTAAAGTTCTATTTTGTGGCTGACAATATGGTTAGGAAGGTTTTGGTTGATAATATTAAAGCTATAATCTTCTGTCCTGCAGGAAAATTCACAGGCATGCCTGCCTGCTCCTCTGCAGTATTTCACCAAAATAAATGGCTGTCTGCAGAGATACAGGCCTTGGCACTAAAGGTTTGAAGACAGGACAAGGATCAAAGATACCAAATATAAACATTTGGGGCTGGATTGGGAGATGGGAGGCAGGAGATCAGGAGATGAGAGGGAGAGCTAAACATGTGTATTGTGTCACTGGAGAAAAATCATCTTGTAGTTTGGCATCTTATATTAACTTCACCCTCCTGGACTCATGTTATCTCCCCTTGAATGTCTGCATGTGCAGTGTAAGCATTTAATTTAATTAGTTTTTAATAAAAACCTTGGGCTAAATTTGACTCTGTCACATCTGTTAAATCCAAAGTGAACACCACTGAAATGATCAGGGTTGTTCTGGAATTGCACCACAGTCAGTTAGATCAGAAACTGTTCCCCTGACCCTTGTCTTATGGAAGTATTTTCTTCCTTGACTGAGTATTTGATGGAAAATTAGTAATCTTAGACTTACTGAGGTAAAGAAAAGTGTTATCGTCAAAATATGCCTGAATCTGGTTATTAGAAATGTGAATTTTAGAAGAACTTTTTAAAAGTTCAAAATGTTTCCAGGCATCCTTAGGAGCTACGGTCTCAGAGAAACACCTTTACAGTCTTGATCAAATAAAGGCCTGGCCCTTATGATACTTCTCATGTCCAAATATCTAAAAAAGGAAAAGTTGTGTGGTTTTCTTCTAGGATGCAGGATCTAAGAACTTGCATGAGAAGCACTAGAAGGTTTCACTTCATAAAAATCTTTCTTTTTGGGATATTTCAACATCAATATAAATCAATAAATAATAATAATGACAAAAACGTATACCAATAATAAATCCTTTTGTACAACTCCTCCATTTTCAGGGCAAGCAAAAAGGGCCCACTTGTGTATTGCATTGAATTCAGCAGTCATTTCAATGACTATTTCACACTAATATTCCAAATTTGAAGCAATGGTATGAGACTATTATATCATAGAATTTAAGAACAATGAATAATCTATCTGAAACAGCTTTTTGATCCTTACTGCAATGATCATGATCCATCTATCTTGCTATGCTTAGCAGAAGTACTTCATTGGTCTTCATCTTTTGTTAACTGAACATTGTCAAAGGCAAAATAACAATGATTTTCCTCTGTAGTGGATTATGAAAAAAATAAACTTCCTTTGTTTTGTCAACAAGCTTTTAAGCAATTGTAGCTAAATACTTATTGCTCTGTACGAACACTTTCTAAAGTCTAGAAAATACTTCCTTACATTTAATTATCCAGGTTTTTTATTAAAAACAGTCAATGAACAAAAATCCTAAACTAGCACTTGAAGGAATAAATTCTCCTTTTGAGAATACAAGTTAAAACATGATATCACTGTTTGCCTTATGTTATAACCTCATAAAGCAAAGCAGAAGGTACATGGACTGGTCATAAGTTATATTCCCAGTGTCCTAGTACAATATAGCTAATGCATCATGACCTCTCTTGCTCAGATGCCTACTATATGAACTGCAGCTTAAAGAGAGAGCAGAAAATGACAGCTTAATACATATCATCAGGAGAATGCTTGTTCTCAGTGGAAGTGCTTCAGTTTTTATGTGATGAATGCAGAATAGCTCATGAACTGTTCACATCTTTAAAACTAAGAACCGTGAACATATACACGTTGTCATATGGCAGACTATAATGCAGATTGCTCCTGTGTTTAAGAGAGAGTGTCTTGCTTTGCTTATGAAATTATTGGCAATATCTTTAACACTACTATAGGAAAACTGAACAGTTTTAAAGATGAAGGAAAATTAAACATTTTAAAATTTTTATATAATTAGCATGAATGAATTTTTCAGTCTCTAAATATTTAAATCAGATTTTTAAATTTCAGTACAGATACAACTAATAGAGAGAACATAATATTGGTATTTCTAGTGTTTTCAAACTGAAAATTTCATAATATTTCACAAATATATAGCAGATAATTTTCTTGTGAATTAAAAGCATAATTAATGGACAGGAAGACTACTACATCTGCTTCTTCATAGGAAAATCTGTGACACTCCCCAAGTGTTACAACTAGAACAGAAAAAAAATCCCAATTCTGAATTTCAGAAGATTTTTCAATTAAAAAAATGAAATAATCTCTTCAGAGTTTGATGATTTCAAATAAAAAGGAGTTTTGCAAAAATATCTGTTAATTGCAAACATTAGAAGTAAAATAAGATTTAATCGAGCACATTAAATATCTCAAAGTAATGCAACACTTAATCTCTTTTTTCTTGTTACTTATGAAATAGACTTTAAGAAAGTTTCAACAAAAGCATTTCTTTTAGTACACAGCCTCAAAACTACATATTCTGATCATTTGCAATTTTGACAATAACGGATTATTTATTGGACAGTAAAAACAACAAGACAGGACCAATCCTTACTTCCCACCTCTGTTTTCCTTCGGGTGGTAGCTTTCACCTTTTAACATCACCAAGCTTTGTCAAGAATAAGGTTCCCAGAACAAACAAACCTTAACCTGATTTCTAACACAAATCCAGAAAAAAGTAAATGCAGTGAGCAGAATCTATTACAGTTTGTTCTGTTACTGCACAAAACAAACCCTCACTGAATCCAAAAAATCTGATTTTAACAATCATTTCATTGTCTGTTCATACTTTAAACAAAATTCAATTTAGCTGCTATGTGTCTCTTATGTGTGCACACACAGGACGTTGGCCAGTGTTTCCTTTTACTAATCAAAAAGATTCCTTCTCTTCTAAACAACTTTTCCTTCTGTTTGTTCATACTGAGAGGTCATAATCCCTAGTGGGTTTAGGTATAATGTGTTGCTATGGGAATGACTGTGGTGCTATAAAGGGAGGATTATGACCCTTCACTATATAAAAATGTTAGGTTTCTATTACCTTCTTGAATAGCACTGAAGAATTTTCATTTCAGTGTTGGGAGTTATCTTTCCTAAATGGATGTAGGGCTAACTATCCATGTAGGTGATAAGTGTTATCCCTAGTTATTACTGATTGTGCCAATGCTTTGATTTCCAAGAGATAATGAATAACTTAATAAAGAACTGTCAATGGATGAACTGAAGCTTTTAACCAAGCAGTGAAAGGCTTTGACTGCTTAAAAAGGATTTATCAGTACATGATAGAGGCTGAAGAATTACCACAAAATCCTGGCAAAAATAATATAAAACATAGCAGGGGGAAAACAGAAACGAGTTTTATACATTTTTTAATTAATGCAAATTTTCACATTGCTTCATTTTCTTTCATTATATGGTTTAGGATTAAAGAAAGAAACAAGCTGTCACTTGACGGCTTATTGCGAGACATCTCTGGCCTTGACTGATAATAAAAAGGAGTGAATGGTATGAAGCCTAAGGAACAAGGCTCAATCACTCCCAGCAATTACTGTGTCTTATTGATAACTTGCAGCTCTATCCTGCAAATGCCATCTCTGGAACAAAGCCTGTCACAGATCAGACTGAATCCATTAAAAAGCTTTGATTAACATGTCCCTAGGGTGTGCTGGGGAAACTTTTTACGCCAAATGACAGCCTATTGCAACTGCTTCTGAATTGTCCTCCTGCAATACTCTTGTGTTTTAATCTAGTACACAGTTTAAATTAAAAAACAGCAATGACTTTGTGTGACCTAAATACGAGCTGCTTTTATTCATTGTGGGATTTATCAACTGCTTGCAGATTAAGTGTTCAGAGAAGCAACAATTAACCTTACTGTGTGTTAGCTAATATTAATTATCTATCTCCCGTGCTTTCTTGTGCTAGTGTACATGTGCCCAGAGAAAGGGTCATATTTAATGTGCTCTGTTTAGTGGACAAGAAGCTTTGTACTTGTCTCCCCTTGAAAACAAATTATTTGTATTTGACAAGCATAACATCAACAATGTTGGCTTTCTTTAGCAGGAGCTGACATTGATGTGTAAATGGATTTCAGTCCTTTTAAAACAGACACACAAAAGCTCCATCTTTCTGGGCTTCAGATTTCAAGAGGGCAAGGAATTGCCCTCCGCACACCCAATCGTTTTCCCATCACCCACTGGGGAAAACAGCCCTTATCTATTGTGGGTATTATTTTTTTTTACCCTGCAGTCCCTTGTAAGACATATGTTGAATGGTATGTGTCAAGACCAACAGGAAATAATACATTATGAACAAAAAAAAAAAAGTTTCCTTTATAGTCCATAAAAATACATATTTAAAAACACCTGCAGGTATTAAGAAAACCTTGCCAGAAGTCTGACGTGATGTGCTGGAATCTAGGAAAGATGCATAAGAGAAAAACATGGTCCTGTTCACATTCAGGTCCGTGTTAAAATCACATTAAACCAGCGTTAAGAAAGTGCTAAATCCACAGAGAATCCAGTGTCAAAATGCTGAGCCATTTGACACAGTGGTCATTTGTTTAGTGCCAATTCAAATTTACCGTGTGTGAATCTTTAATGAGGGCTGGTGCTCTTAAGCAGTACCTGGGCTCAGGCTCACAAAGACCAGAAGGGAGCAACTGGGCAAAACAGGGAGAGGAGCTGGGACATGCCACAGCCCTTGCCATTCTTCTGGGCACAGCTCGTGTCTGAGGTGGGTGAGGGCAAGCAGGGAGGCAGGCAGCAGCTTAGTGAGCACTGTGGCAGCTCTCTGCCAAGCAAAATTCTCCCTCAGAAAGGGGGAGGAAGGAAGATAGAGGTATGCATCACTTCAATTCTTTTGACCATCCTCCCCTATCTCAGAACATCATTACAAATTGAAATGGTGTATAAGGTATCTCTGCTTACTAGTAAAGTGCTTGATGACTATACTGGGATCACGGTGGAGATGAGCCAGCTAGCTTCTGAGACTGCATCACTGTGCCTTTAAAAATGCTAAAAGGCAATAATCATCTATGCGCCAGTATTTAAATCTGAAGACAATGGTGGGGAAATAAATACACTCCTTGCCATCTACCCTTCAGGTAGTGCTGGTAGCAATATTTCATGGGAGCAACACCTTCTCCTAGCTTTTCATTGCTTATAACATCACTTTCCCACATTCCAAATGGGATTAATTTTCCAAGAATTAAGACAGTCAGCACAAAGACACAGCCGCCTGCCCCTAGTGTTCCTTGTTTATGGTTGTGTATTTCTGAAGGATGTGCATGCAGATGTTGACTTAAAGTGTGTTTTACACTGTTCAGGAGTTGACACCATAAATCTAGCAAAAGACAGAGCAGTAACAGAGATATTTAGCTGCTGAGAACAAGTTTGAATAAATATGCAGGGCTCTCAGAAAATAGGTGCTATTGTTGTAAGCAATTTGTGCCATTCATATAAAATGATAGGGCCATATATTTTACCACCCCAACAATGTTATTTGTTGACTTTGTAGATTTACCATCTACGTCTTCTTGACAACAATTGTCTAAAGCCTTTCTATGCACAGTAATTGTGACTACAAATGTTCTTTCAGTGCCTCTATTACCTTCCCTTTAGCAGGTGTAGCACTTTATTGCTTGATACTACCCTCCCTTTTAGAAGTCTGGCTCCAAGCCTCCTTTGTTTCAACCCAGATGCCAGCCTCTATTTAACTATTCATTAAAAAAATAAAGAACACCCCACCTCCAACCATCTGGAGTAGAACTGATAGGGGAGGGGATTCATTTCTGTACCTTTTTTAGCTGTCTTAAGGTGAAAGGATTTGTCAAATCCATTAATGACCTATCTTAGATCTAATAGACAGTTCACATTCAAAAAGGCTTGTTCAGAATCTGGTTCAAACAAAGGCAAGAGAAGCAAGGAAGAACATGCACAAGGGGCAGAATGGTTTGGGAAATATAAATCTACCCAATTATAATTCAAACAAAAACAAGTGAGAAACCATACTCTGCTGAGACACTATTGGCCAAGCATCTCGGCTTTGCATTCATGCATAATTAAGCTTTAGACAGCTGCAGGCTTCTCCAGTGTGACAGGGAACAGGATATCACAATACAAAGCAAGATACATATTAGTGCCTAAAAAAGGATGGGTTTATATTTAGATACAGCACAAAAAAACCAACCAAACAAA
>VYXC01011376.1:36409-46985 GCA_013397175.1 Platysteira castanea
AAATAAAATATAAAAATATTACTTGTTCTTATAACTCAAAAAGTATGATTCTATACTTCCTGTCTGCACAAAATGTGAGGAGACTATAGTGTGAGTACAAGCTGTCTATGGCACAGACATCTGATTGCTTACACATTTCCCCTAGTGATTGAGCAAATGTTTGAAAATATGTGTGCTGTTTAAGCATTTGCATATCTTTTCTTTAGGTATTACACAGCTCCTGGAGTACAGTTGTCAGAAGGTAGCAGAGTTTTATAATGGATCAGAGACATTAATAAATATTCTGCTTCAGAGCCTGACATCTTTCAGTGAAAATTTTTGCAGTTACCCCAACACTGGCCTCAGAACTTGTCTTAATTTTTCAAGCATAGTATACGCTTATTAACCCCATCCATATAGCTAATGTTAGTAACATCTTTATACTTAGGTGGCAATTGTGCTTTATTGAGATTCACATTAAATGTTCCTTTTGCCAAGAGAGAGAAAATGATTGATTATACGCCATTAATTCTCCTAACTCTCTAACAATTAATTCTGAAGGCTTCTTGACTCCATTTACCTTAGATGCATTTCCCATCACAGACCACATAATTTCTTCTCTTGTATTGTCAGAGGTGCCAGTGTACAGTACCACTACTCTATGCCTCCAACAGACAGGTCAGGAACTTGGGGAAGGCTGAGTCTGTGCATCTCTGCTCACCCTTGCAGGTTTAGCAGGATGAACAATAAATTGAGGTTCTCTGTCAAAGACTATATGGGCCTAGCTGTGACACAATGCTTTTGGAAGCAGATAACCTTTCACACACTTCATTTTGAAGAGAAGGAGAAGAATAATACAACTGTCCATAGAGATAAAGGGAGAAGCAGGCAGTCTGAATCACAGTAACCCTCTGCAAATGTAGGGACTGCGATTAATTCCTGCGTTTGGGCAACATAAAATGGTTGGATTGGTAGAAAAGTTAGTTTACAAAATTATCTTTTTATGACAGTCTTTGATTTGACATTACCGAGGACTCAAGGCCTTTTTACCTTTCACATCCATGCAGGATATTGAAGAAAGCTTGTGAGGTTGAACTGTGGTAATAATCTCAGAAAGCCTAAGCTCGGGATCTGAACAGAAGTTTGAAGTGAGGTTTGGGTGGGGAGCCATCTCATTTAATATTCTGTAGGGATCTATGGCTGAAGTAGTTACCCATACACTCTATGAAATCAGTTAAGGGAAAGAATAATTTCCAAAATTTCCTTAATCTAATCCTATTGGAGATTAAAATCCCTGAAATGAGTATCCACAATGACCTGATTCTCTCTTGTGCTTATAGCAGTGGCTTAGGAGAAAAATTTGGATATGTTTGCACTAGAGAAGATACAAGAAGCTGAATGCTAATTCCAGGTACTGTTACTAAAAGGCACCAGTAATGAGAAATCAGGTTTCAGGGCACCTGATGTATCCACATGGGCACCACAAGTGCAGTCAATGAAAAATTTGTTTGATTAACATGGAAGATGGGCAGTAAGTTGGGATAAGCCCTAAGTGTCACAAGAGGTGGTCCATATCTGAAACACTGTCTTCACATGGTATTTTTCCATGAACCATGGAACTTGCTTATTGTTTTTATGCTATGTCGCAATCTTACCTACTAAGGTTCCACAAACTTTCAGAGGATTATGTATTGTACTCTTTCCTCTTACAACTTTTTATGAAGAGGAAACACTATTTTTCCCACAGAACAGTGGTCACAGTCCTTTCACATATATTAAAGATCCCTTTGGGTTTTTTTCAGAAGAAAGGGAGTATTTTTCTTTTGTATATTGCCACAACATATGTGACAAAAAAGATTTAATGTCAATGGGCAAATTCATTACTGCTGTAATGTACTGAAGTTCATATTACTAACAGGATTAATGTAATAATTACACTGAGATTTATGTTCAGTCTTCATAGATGCACAGTAATAATTGTCATTGTTTCTGGAGAGCAATTGCTATTTTCAAAAAACAAAACAAGCTTACATGGCCAATCAGAAGTCATCATTCCTTGCCACAGAAAATAACAAAAGCCTGAGATTTCATTCAGTATCAAAGAAATGATTTGTAGGTTGCCCCAGGTCCAAAATAAACACTGCAGTTAAAATTCTGACTAAACAGCAGAGGAGAAACACTTAAAATAAATAAATAAGTAAATAAATTAAAACTAATACAGAAAAAATACTGTTTGCAATAAAGCTAAAAAGAGACCGGAACTTCCATGTGAGGAAGATGAATTTGACTTGCACAAAAACCTCCCAGAAAATTAATTAACATCAAAAACATTTTAGGTTGTTCTTGGCCTTTGTTCTCAATTTCAAAACCTAAGTTGTTATAAAATCAAGATTTTATTAAAGTTAGTTAAACAGCACCATCTTCCTAAGTAAATATTTAACTCCTGACACAAGGTTTAATGAAGGCTAGTGGGATTAACTTAAGAAAATACCCATGATTGGAGTGATTATTACAATTAGACCCATTCATGTCAGAGTTCTATCGTTCTATTAGATAGTTTTACCAAAGCTAGTGGGATTAATACAAAAGCAATGCCCAAATTTGAGGTCATTATTGCAATTAGAGTTGTACATGTCGACATTTCATGGTTTTATTAGCGAATGATTAATGTTTTTATGTTGGAGCAAGGAGTTTATTGTCTGCTCCAGGCCACATGTCATCAAATCAAAATTTAGCTGTAATGCAATAATATTCCCCTAATTGTTGCAATCAGTTATGCTAGAGGAGCTCTTAACACACCAAAATATGGAAAGGTTTGTTTTAAGTTGTACCAAGCTACAGGTTCTGATCTTGCCAGAAATATGTTAAATAGAAAGCATGGCCAGCAAGTTTAGAGGTAAATATGAGTCACACAGAGATAAAATGGAATGGATGCTCACACTCATATTACCACCAAGACTTGCTGACGCTGCCAGGTCAGTGTCACGCACTTGTAGTAAGGACTGATTTCTAAAGCCCTTTAGTGGTGATAATGAATTACCTGCTATTACTTACCCACCTTTGGGTGGGCTTTATTTGTTTGTTTGTCTGTTTGTTTTGGGTTTTTTTTTTTTTTTTATTTTTTAAAATGACTTTCCAAAGCACTGATTTGATCAGGCAACACAGTGACTGATGATATGCCAGATTAATCAAGATGCCTGAATTCATATGATGGGACATAACTTGGCATTGCTTCTTATAATGAAAGCCAAAAAGTGCAGAATATGTTGTAGCATAATGCAAATGAAAAAGACAGGCTTTTCTGGCTTTCTGAAAGACAGAATCCATCACTGTCTGCTCTATTTTCTAATAAAGCAGTCTCCACTTTCTGCTTCCCAAAGCCCTTTCATTCAGATTTGCTATTGAAAGAATTATGTCAACCTTGAAAAGTAATGAAAAGTGTGAAAATTGAAATCTGCTTTTTTAAGTGCTGGTTTTAACTCTTATTCCCCAAAAAGTGTAGCGAAATCTTTAAATAAATACAACTCGCTGGAAATTCCCTATGTTCAAAACTCACAAATGAAACTCCCGTGAAAATCACGACTGGCTCTAAAAAAATCATTTTTGGAAATATTAAAAATATATTTATTTTTATTCTTTCCTGCTTTCCAGTTTTTGAAACTCTTGTGTATTGCCATATCCTTTAAATATAAATGCTCTATGACTAAGTATTCTGATTTCCTCTGCCATACTAATTGCACATGCCAAATTATGATTTGGGTCTTTGGCTGCACATTAACTCCCTGGTGAAAATCTGTTGGATTTCTGCCTGTGTTATCCATCAGGACGTGTTCTTTATCTGGCCTACTCCATTCAGGCCTCTCTGCAAAGATACAGAATTCCGCTTCTCATACTACCTTTAGTCTCCTTCCTTCTGCCTTCTTTAAACTATATGCTCTTCTTCACACCCTATGCTCCCTCACACTGTCTTAACTCTCTCCCTTAGACAGTCACAGCCCACATGTTGCCAGCCCTGGGTCTTGTTCATGAAGCTACATTTCTTCAGTCACCTTTTGGCCCACACAATCCACTTCTTAGGCTGTCCTTGTATGGCCTGTGCTCCCTGTCAGTGGCAGCTCCCCAGGGCTTGCTTTTCCCTTTATCACACTGCCGTCCTTCATGTCCTGAGCTCTGACATTCACAGTATCACTTCACTCTCACTTCCCTTTAAGGTGCTGATGGGTTTTCATATCTCCCACACTGAGATGCCTTTTTTGTTTCCTAACACCCCTCTGCTTCCTTGATTGCCTTCTCTCCCTTTTAGTTTGCTCTCTTTTGCTGCTCTTTGGTGTCCTTTCACACACTTTCCCGAGTGTCATAAGCCTCTCTTCTCTGCTTAACACTGTCTTTCTCCTCATGGGTGTCCATTCTTCAAATGAGCAGGTCCCTAAGCAGCAGTAGGCAGAGTTCTCAGATGTCATATTGGCAGAGCCAGCACTACCAAGCTACAGGACTTTATTAAAAGATGTAATGATAGCTAATGTGATACCTTAAATTGTGGGTCCAGGAAATAATTGACTGTGTGACAAACCTCCTCACTTGTTTTATTGTCTCTCTCTTTTTTGTTTTTAAACGGTCTTGGAGCTTCCGCCAAATGAGGAGGTATGTACACTGTACATGAGGAGGCATTGTACCCTGCAGGGTTAAGGTCCAGAAGGCAAATAAAAATTATGCAACATTGATTTTTGTTCTTACATTAATCTATAATTCTTATGAATATTTTGAAGATGAGTCAGGG
Organism: Platysteira castanea; assembly: GCA_013397175.1. Taxonomy (NCBI): domain Eukaryota; kingdom Metazoa; phylum Chordata; class Aves; order Passeriformes; genus Platysteira; species Platysteira castanea. The sequence continues at coordinate 41,166 of VYXC01011376.1, forward strand.
TCTGTGAAAGTTCAGGTTGCAACAATAGAAGGTTCACAGCATATTACAGGTGGCCTGAAAATTATTGGAACTAGCAGCCTGCTTGGAACCACTGCTCTGCTGTAAAGGGATCCACAGCTGTAGCGTTTCCACAGCTAGCTGGAATTGTCTCAGCACTCTAGATGAGACCAGTTACCCTTCAGAGGTAACCAGTTACTCGTTACTTCAGAGATATAAATCTGTTAATTTCTGCCTCTTGCACTTTTCCTTCTTCTTGAGTAGGTTAAGATATTTCTTAGGGAAAGGGACGGAGTCTTTTGGCTCTGCTTTTTGCTGCTGTTCACATAAGTAATTATATACAAGCTGCATGAACATCCTTGCTCTCCACATTTCTGTGATCTAGTTTAGAAATTCCTGAAGTGTGAAGGTGGAATGTTACATTTGAACATGGAGTTGAATCCACAAGGTTGCTTCCTCTTTCAGGTATGGTGAATTTTCCTGCAGAAGTCATCTCTAGTGGTTTAACTACACAGAAGTATTGTATTGTCTTCTCCTTTATACTGTGATTGAAAATAATTAATTCAGTTTTGACAGCATAAACTTCTGCCTCCACACTTACATACTCATAAGTTGTGTGAAGGGATTGTTGTTTCAGCTTAAACTACTTCTGAATGGTATAAATTTAAGTGAAACTCGTAACGTGGACAGAAAGGACAGCTACATACAACTTGGATGCAGTTCATGGCTTGTGTCATTGTGGACACAATTATCTAAGCAGTAAAAAATAAGATAACATATATGTCATGGAAACCATCAATAAATGTCATCTTCATGGAGTTAACAGTGGACACATCACTTAGTTTAGAATTTGGAATGTGCTAGGAAGAGGCAAAAAAAAAAAACCAATCAATAAGCACCGCATTGCAGTAATTCATCCCTCATACCAAGTTCAGCTGTTCTTGTCCACAAGTTAGTTATATGCCAGTCGTCTAATAAGTAATAGCCATATTTGGAAGAAGACAAATTTAGAAGGTCCCTAAATAGGTTGGAATATGGCTGACAGATGAGTTGCAGACTATGGACCTGGTTAAAACAGCCCTAGGATATCACAGTGGTTTTCTGCTTGTGCCAGAGATGTTACCATCACAGCCGTTCCATGGGTACACCTCAAATCTTCAATGAAAAAACAGGTGTCAAACTGCAAAGCTCCAGTGACTATGAGCTTAAAGAGGCACTGCAGAATGTGCATGGATCTGCTGAGGTGTCAGCACATTTTCTGGACTTCTGGGTCTGCTGAAAGAGTAGTGCTGTGAAGTAGGACAGTTGCAATATACACTTACAGGTAATGCCAGCCATTTCTTAAGCTGCTCCACTTGCCTGCTGCACAGGTCTCTTTGAGACCTGCTTAGATCTTACAGAAAGCAATGTATGGGACAAACATGTTTAAAAAAATTGCATTTCTATTGGATTGATTTCTTAATGCATAGAAACCATTTTATTGAGATAAGTTTTATAATTGTTTTCAATAGTAGTGGCAAATAGAAATGAGTTGCTTTGCTGTAATTCGACAAGTGACTGTGTTCCGTTGCTAAATCACCTGCCTGGCTCCTAGCAATCTGCTCTCATGTATGGCTATAATTAATTGTGGGTCAAAATTGGGCTAGTTCTCAAACTCAAGCAGTTAATGTTCTTGTTGTCATTATGCTGATTTGTCTTACCAAAGCAGTTAATACATCTCTGTAAACGGAGAAAAAAAAATCAAAGAGAAGCAGCTCTTACTGGCAGACTGACATCTGTCAAATGTAATTTCTAGTAATAAGTTATCTCATCCTTTGGGAATATTTTTAGTCTTACTATTTTTAACTCAGAACTTCTGAGTTCTTTTTCCTTCCTTAGCAGTTCCCAGATAGCATGTTGTTAATATTGGCTTAAGTTAAAAATATTGTATTTTATAATACAACTGTGCAAATTGAATATGTTAAATGAATAATTAATGGCTGCTGTCGGTTTTTCAGTGTTTTGCAAGGCATTTTCTAGGCAAAAAGGGTAACATATTTTCAAAATTACTAGTGAACCCTCATCTCTGCTGGACCAGCCTGTTGCTACTGTTTCAAGTGCCAAAAAATGAACATAGCTTCCTATAAGTTTACATGTCATCATTGTAACTAGGCTGAGGGTTTGACAAAATCTCATAATGCAGACATTTTCAGGCTTTTAGTTTGAATCTCAGTGTAAGTACAAGTGACAGTCTTTAGGGCCATCTGGTTATAGAGCATGTATTTCATCACTGGGTTTATTCACATAAAAGGAAAAAAAAAAAAAAAGGAAAACAATTTAACATTTATTTCATTTTAAAGTTTCATGCTCAGTTTTGTAGTTACAGTGGTATGCTATGAAACATTGTGACAGATGGATGGATCTCATGAAATAATCTTTGATTGCTCTCTTTGTTCTTCCTGTACATGTCAAAAGTAAACAATAGAAAACCTTTTCTCTGTCATGTTGCATTTTAGTAGATTAAGATGGAAAGTGGAATAAGTGCAAAATATAAATATTATGGCAGGCTTAAAATAACTTTTTCTTGATGTTTGATTTCATTCATTCTGTATTTTATTTTCTGGAGAACAAATATTGTACTACATTTAGCCTTTGGATAAAGATACATGAAAAATGTCCAAAACACAGAGAAAATATTACACATCAATCTGGCCAAACTTCCAACAAATGCATTACAAATTAGGACATTTTATTGTAAATTTCGCTGAATCTCCCTAACTTCTTGCATTTAGGTAAAATTTAGCAATAAAAAAAAACACAGGATGTTAAGCTCATGCATAAGGATACTGATCATAAATCTCAGGAAGGCAAAAAACTATTCCACTTCCATCATCAACTTCTAGTCCATTTCAAAACCTGGATGTGTTTGTGATTTTCTTCCTTTAGTCCATTTTTAGCCTTCAGTTTGCTAAGCAATTAAGACCAACTAACCTAATATCAAAGTTCTTTCATTTTACTAGAAACTCGTTTTACAGTTTTCATTATTAACTTTCAGATTTTAAATTGTTTGAGAGCTGTTCCAACATGACTAAGATAATAGTGCAAGTCCCATACTCAGTGCCTGCTAAGACCTCACATTTGACCAAACAGCCTCTGGTGCCTTGGTGCAGATGCTCGACTGCTGGAGACTGTCTGAAAGCCACCATACTCGAATTGAATTACAGGCACACCATGGCAGTAAGATGATCAGAGCACGGGCTGAGGGCAGGTAAGAAATAATTTCATTTATATTCAGTCGTGTACCATGTACTCAGATTTTACCTGGTTAAATTATGCTTCAAGGCTGAAAGTTTTGGGTTATTTCTATTTAAGCAGGAAAATCACAAGCTTTAATAGACAACATTGAGAGATGTAATGGGCCCTTAATGCCCACTGGCCCTCTTGATTTACACAGCGGAAACTAAGCTTTCTTCGGGTGCACCAGAAGTGAATGAAATGACAGAACTTGTTTTCACAGCAATTTAACTACAAACAAGACAAAAAAACCCCAAAAAACCCCAAAAACCAAACCAAACCAACCAACCAACCAAACAAAAACAACCAAAAAAACTGCAAACAAACAAAAAAAACCCCAAAATTTCTTACCTCTTTGGATACTGGATATTCCTTTAATTTGCTGTTTTAAAACACATTTCTTGGAGTTCCTACTGGATCAGGGGATTAGGCTGTTGCTGTGAAGAACCCTCATATTAATTCAGCTGTGATGGCCCTAAGTCCTGCTGAGAAATGCCACGTTTACATTGTAAACTTAATGAGAGAAATTGTGATGGAGAAATAATTAAACCAGAAGAAATCATTACCATGATGGAAAACTTCTCCGACTATTAGTTCCCCTTCCTAGCTAGCAAGCTCTTAGGAGCCAATTCTTATCCTTTGACATTGTGAGAGAAAAATCATACGTATCCCAGGTGCAGCTATTTAAAGATTTAAATATGAAAGAAAAAGGTTGCCCTCATGCATTGCTTAATGATATCTTAAGGTTCATTATAAAAAAAGACTTTACAATCACAATAGTTTTAGTGTAACAAACAGGAATTATCATTACTATGACCACTAGTAAAATATTTAATTTTTATTTCCTTCGTCCTTTCCTCCCACCCCTTCTGATCATATTTAGTTCCTGTCATATGTGATTAGGTAATACTTTCCCAAATCAATCTGAGAAATAGCGTTCTTTCACAAGTAGTTTCTACCTATGTTTCAACATGCATACTCTACCAATGTACTCATGCTCCTGGCTTTCATCTTGGCAAGAATACAAAGTATACAAATACAGTGCTCAGAAGCCATGCTGCGCTGTACTTAGAGCAAAACTCTGGAGGCTATAGCAGGCACATTGCAGGCACTTTATGGCACTTCAAACCAGCAGCTTTCTCTCCCTGCCAGCACACTGCAGTTAAAGGAGAAAGACATCAACTGGAAATCAGACATGAGATGCTGTCCAGTTGAAAAGGTTACTGCAGCAAATGAGCAATTAGTGCACCCTGCTGCAATGACTGCTTTAGGATGAGAAAGGACTTAGACAAAACACAATAGATGAACACACTAGCTTTGTAATCTGTTTGTCACAGGTTCTGCAGTCAGTGCTGTACAATGTGTTGGCAGGGTATAACCCTCAGGGATGGTGTGAAGCCTCTTCTACCCAAGAACACCAGGCTTATTATATGTTTATGCCTATAATTGAAAAGACTCTTTCTTGTCAACATCTACCAAATCAAACCCTCAAACAAAATTTGCTGGAATAAAGCTTTTCAGGTGACAAAGTCCTATGTAATACAAGTGCTTTAAAGAAATGACATAAAAATCACTTCATTAATCTGCATGAGTGCAGCCTCATCGAAGGGATCCATTTATCAGCTTTATCAGATACTTATTGCCTGGTCTACTGTTCATTACAAACAAGGTTGCTAGGAACTGTTTTCTGTACCAAAGTCTGGTCTTATGTTGTTTAAACATTTTATTTTCAAGTGTTGGTTTGACAGTCTCATATCAGCATGATTGTATCAAAAGAAATGAAATGTAAAAGCTCATAATTGCTATTTAATATTTAATACTTATGTGGTGGTTTACAAACCTCAAAATGCTCTCTGGGAGACAGTACACAAAGCAACAAAATCAGGAGGCAGAGCAAAATAACTGATGCAATGGAAGAGTGACATAAAGTCAGAATAAATGCCAAGAAAAAGATAGACCAACCACTTAGGTGAGACTTACAATGGCAGAAAATCTACATGCTGGAATTTGTAGTCAATTGTTGCAAGCCATTAATATATAATGAATGTACATTTTCTTCACTGTAAAAGATGCTCTAAAAACCAAATATCTTCCCCTGAGAAGCAGGCACATCTGGATTTTGAGAAGGGAGCATGCAATGCAGACAGAATTCTACCTTCCACACTGCCAGAGGGACAGCTGGCAGTGAAATAAATTGTCACTTTCATAAAGAAAATGCTTAATTGTTCAAGTCTGAGCACTAACTTCCACCTCCTCATCTCTTCTTGCTCCCTCTTGCTCCCTGCTCCCAGGAGGCTTCGCAAACATTGAAGAACAGAAGGAAAGTCTTTCAAGTAAGGAGAGGCCAAAGNGACACCTAAGAGACTTACGTTACAACCCAGTGTGAACACTCAGGAGTTTGCAGGACACGTCTAACTTGAGAGGTTACTGGTAGGGTACATGCAGCATATAGATTGGTGACAACAGCATTTAAAGTATTTTAAGTATTTTTAAAAAGTGTGGGGTTGTCTTTTCTTTCTTTCTTTTTTTTTTTTTTTTTTTTTTTTTTTT